>JAKCPB010001523.1:0-70747 GCA_021442155.1 Cymbidium sinense | reverse complement strand
GTCAGCTTGTGGCAGTGCGGTCCAACGCCTGGCTCAGGGCCTAGTAGTCCTTGGCCTATTGGCCTCAGTGGTTTGAAGTATTTTGGTTAATCTGGCCTAGAGCCTGTGGCCCAGCCCAGTGGCCTAGGTCACTAGTGGCCTAGGATTCCAGGCTTGGGCCCAGTGGGCTCAGAGGTCAGCGTCACTGCCCAGTGTCAGGCTGGGCTTCAGGGCCCACGGCCCAGTGGCCTGCGCACAGTGGCCTTGTGGCCTGTGGCCCAGTATGGCCCACCTCTGCTTGGGCGCAAAGGGCCTGGGCCCAGGGTCTTGGGGTTTAGGGCCTCACCCATCTCAGGCCTAGACCTTCACTTTACTAGATTTATCTTTATCTTTTAAGTTTAAAATCATGCAAACCCTGTGATTAGCCTTCATTTTAGTCTTTATCTATCTTATTGTATTTTATCTAAAATTTTAGGCCCATTTTATATTTATGACTTTATTTTATTTTGTTTATCTTTAGATATTTTATTTTCTTAGTTTTAGCCTTATCTATTTATCTTTGTATTTTATCTTTTTGCCTAGTTTAATTGATTTATTTTAGTTTAGGTTTTATATTTATTTATTTTATCTGCCTAGGATTTTTAGCTTTATTTTAATTTTAGGGTTTTGTATTTAGCCTAGCTTTATTCTCACTTATTTATTCTATTTTATTTCAGTTCATTTTTTTATTTATGCGTTTCTTTATTTATTCCTATTTTAAGTTATTGCCTATTTTTTATTTAATTTTAATGTTTTACTTTATTTTTTTTATTCCTTTATTTTATTTTATCTAGTTTAGGTTTATTTATCTAATTAATCTAGTTTTTTTTTTTTTTTTATCAGTAGATCTTATCATGTTTATTTTTCCATCTTGGTATTATTTTATCTTATTTTATTTATTTAGGCAGATTTTTAACCTTGGGTCTGGGGTCATGGTTTTAGTGTTGGCAAGCTCAGGGTTAGCCCAGTGGTTTAGCCAGGGTTTGCAATCTGGGGTTATTTTAAGTAATGCCAGGGCTGGGGCTGGTTTAGTGTGGTAGGCCTGTGGTCAGGTAGGGGTCAGGGTTTTGTGAATCAGTTTATAGGGTTTAGGTTTTGGCTTAGGGTTTAGTGGTTTAGTGTTTAGCTTTTAGTTTAGGGTCTGTGTTTCAATTTAGTCTTTATGGTTTATGGTTTTTTTTAATAGAGTACAAATTCAAATTCAAAATTTTTTCTTCTTGATTTCATCAACCAAGTAACACACCAGGTTTTCTAAGACACAAGAGGCAACATAGATAAAAAATTAGCAAGCATAGAGCAAATAAAAAACCCTAGATAACTTGAACCGTCTCTACTATAAAGACACAGTTCCATAAGTAATAGATCGAATGGGTCATCCTTCGCCTAGTTTCCATCAGAACCACCCTGACCTCTAAAGTAGCAGGATCCACCATGGCTATAACCTCAGTCGCTCCTCCCACCTCCACAACCACCACTACTCTGATCACCACCTCAATATCCACCAGATCTCTAGATCCCCCACCACCACTGTGATAATCGCTGCCTCTGCCTTCGCCTCCACCGCCAGATCTAGACTGAGTCTTCTTGACTATGATATTCCTGCAATCAAGGTTCTCCCCATTCTTAGGGTTTAGGTTTAGGTTTAGGTTTATTAGGTTTTAAGATTTAGGTTTATTTTTTATTTATTTAGTTACTTTAGATTTAGCATGGTTTAGGGTTTAGTTGTGGTTTAGGCTTTAGGGTTTAGGTTTAGGTATTAGGGTTGATGCTTTAGGGTTAAGGGTTTAGGGTTTGGGTTTGGTTTAAGGTTTAGAATTATAGGTTTAGGGTTTAGGGTTTGTAGGATTTAGGGTTTATCTTTTTTTTTTATTAAGTAAACCCATAGATTAGTTTATTTTTATTTAGTTTATTTTATTTTTATTTATATTTAGGTTTATTTTTTTTATTTAGTTTAGTTTATTTATTTTAACTTTAATTATTTTAGTTTAGGTTTTTTTATTTTGTTTCTTTTGGTTTTGGTTTAGGTTTATGTTTATTTTTAATCATGCTTTTATTTTTATTTTATTTTGTTTAGGTTTTATTTTTGGGTTTACGCTTAGGTTTTATTTTATTGTTTTAGGTTTAGATTTTAGGTTATTAATTTATGTTTATTCTTAGGTTTTATTTTTTAGTTTCTTTAGGTTTTTTTAAGTTTATTTTATTTTATTTAGTTTTACTTTAAGTTTACGCTAGGTGTATTTTATTTATTTTAGTTTAGTTTATTTTATTTTATTTTATTTATATTTTAGGTTTAGGTTTTGTTTTTAGTTTAGGATTTAGGTTTTATTATTTATTTATTTTTAGGTTTTTTGCAAGGTTTATTTTCTTGGTTCAGGTTTTTATTTAGTGTTCATTTTATTTTATTTTATGTTTAATTTACTTTATTTTATATTTAGTTTTATTTTATTTAGGACTTTGTTCTTAGGTTTATTTTATTTTAATTTAGTTTAGTTTTATTTATTTTGTTTTAGTTTATTTTATTAGTTCATTTTATTTTCTTTTAGGTTTAGATTTTAGGTTTAGTTTAGCTTTTTTTATATTATTTTATTTTATATCTTTATTTAGGTTTAAGTTTTTATTTATTTTATTTTTAGGTTTTATTTAGTTTAGGTAGTTTTAGGTTTCAGGTTTAGGACTAGGGTTTAGGCCTAGGGTTTGTGGATTTTAGGTTTGTGGGCTCAGTGTTGGGTTAGGATTTGTGGTCTAGGTTGGATTGTGGTTAGGGTTTGCTGCCTAGTGTTTATTGTTTAAGCTTAGGTTTGTGGCTTTTATTTGTGGTCAGTAGAGGCTTAGGGTTTAAGATTTAGGCTCAGGATTTAGGGTTTTTTTTTTTTTTTATTTATTTTTATCTTTAAATTTTTAATTTTAATTTTTTTTATTTTTTTTTTTATTTATTTATTGTCAGTCTTGTGGGTTTAGTGGTTTGGCTTAGGTTTGTGGCTAGGGTTTAGGGTTGGGGTTTTGTGGTTTAGGGTTTAAGGCCTAGGGTTTAGGTTTTTTAGGATTTGCTGCCTAGTTGCAGGTAGTGGTTAGTGGTTTGTAGCTTTAGGGTTTAGGGTTTTAAAATTAAGCAACCCAAGTTTAGTTTCTTGAGTTTATTTAGATTATTTCTTATTTATTTGAGTTTATTTAATTTTAACTTTATTTAGGTTTATTTTTTATTTTTTATTTAGTTTATTTATTTATTTTAGGTTTATTTATTTTAGTTTAGATTTTTATTTTAGTTTATTTTCGTTTTATGTTTATTTTTAGTTTAGTTTTATTTTTATTTTATTTTAGTTTTCTCTGTTATTCTTAGGTTTAGGTTTAGGTTTTTATTTTATTTTTTTAGGTTTAGGTTTTAAATTTTATTTTAGGTTTATTTTAAGTTTTATTTTTTAGTTTAGTTTAGGTTTATTTTAGTTTATCTATTTTATTTAGTCTGGTTTACATTTTACTTATTTTAGGTTTAGGTTTATGTTTTATTTTATTTTAGCTTAGTTTATTTGAGTTTAGTTTATGTTTATTTTATTTTGTTTATTTTAGGTTTAGATTTTTTTTTTAGGGTTTAGGTTTTTATTTAGTTTTATTTTATTTTATTTTCATTTACTTTATTTTATTTTACATTTAGTTTTTTATTATTTAGGTTTTTTTTATATTTATGTATTATTTTATTTTTAGTTTTGTTTAGGTTTTATTTATTTTATTATATTTTAGTTTTATTTTTATTTTATTGTATTTTTAGGTTTAGGTTTATGTGTCAAGATAGTTTAGGTTTAGATTTTAGTTTAGGTTTTACTTTTTAAATTTTTATCTTATACAGGATTAGGTTTTATTTATTTTATTTTATGCACCATTTAGTTTAAGATTAGATCTGGTTTTGGTTTGACACCTGCCAGGGCTTGGGGCTCAGGGTCAGGTTTTGATCAGGGTCAGGTTTTAAGTTTTTTAGGGTTTAGGGTTTTGTGGTTTTAGGGTTTAGTCAAGGTGGGTTGTGTAGGGTTTGTGGGTTTGTGGGTTTTAGTGGATAAGGCATTTTTATATATATTTAAATTAAGTAAACCAGTGGTTTAAGTTTATTTAGTTTGTTTTTTTATTTAATTTAGTCTATTTTATTTTATTTTATTTTTAGGTTTATTTTATTTTATTTTAATTTATTTATTTAAGTATACATTTTATTTTAATTTATTTTTTTAGGTTTGGTTTTAGATTTATTTTTTAGTTAGTCATTATTTTTTAGTTTAGTTTTATTTTATTTTAGATTTATGTTTAGGTTTTGTTTATTTTTTTAGGTTTTAGGTTTTATTTTAAGTTTATTTGTAGGTTTAATTTTTAGCTTAGGTTTAGGTTTATTTTTGTTTATTTTGGTTTAGGTTAGGATTAGTTTAGTTTATTTTAGGTTAATGTCAGGTTTTATTTTTTAGTTTAGTTTATTTTAGTTTAGGTTTATGTTTATTTTATTTTATTTTAGGTTTAGTTTTTTTTTTTAAGTTTTATTTTTTTTAATTATTTTAGGTTTATATTTTAGGTTTAGCTTTTATTTAGTTTTATCTGACTTTATTTAAGTTTATTTTATTTTATTTTAGATTTAGATTTTTATTTTTTTTATTTTTTTTTAATTTAGTTTTATTTATTTTATTTTAGTTTAGTTTTATTTTATATTTTATTTTCTTTTAGGTTTAGGTTTAGGTTTAGGTTTAGGTTTTAGTTTACTTAGGTTTTATTTTATATTTTTATTTAATTTTGGTTTAAGTTTTTATTTATTTTATTTTTGGGTTTTAGTTTAGTTTAGGTTTTTTAGCTTTCGGTTTTAGTAGGGTCTGTGGTTTAAGTTTATATTTGGTTTGGGGAAGAGTGTTTAGGGTTTAAAGTTTAGGATTTAGGTTTTAAGTTTTAGGGTTTGGGGTTTGGTTTAGGGTTTAGTGGTTAGGGTTTAGGGTTTAGGGTTTAGAGTTTTCATTTTATAGGGTAAAGTTTTAGTTTAGGGTTCTGGATTTTTCTTCTAATTGGGAATAAACCAAGATTCAACATTTCTTCTTTTCGAGTTCGTCAACCAAATAACAAACCAAGTTTTCTAAGACACAAGTGTTGACATAGATAAAAAATGAGAATGCATAGAGAAAATAAAAAACCCTAGATAACTAGAACTGTCTCTACTATAAAGACACAATTCCAAAGGAGCAGATCGTATCAGTCGTTCTTTAGTTTATATAGTTCCCATCAGAATCACCACGGTCTCTCGAGTATCGTGATCCACCATCATATCCTTGATCTCTCCCTCTACTACCACCATGACTGTAACCTCCGTCCCTCCTCCCACCTTGATAAGCACCACAGCTCCGACCATCACCTCCATATTCACCAGCACCTCTAGATCCGCTACCACCTCTATGATAACCACCGCCTATGCTTTCGCCTCCAACGTCAGATCTAGATTAAGACTGGTTGACGGAGATGTTCCTGTCATCAAGGTTCTGCCCAATCTTAGGATTTAGATTTATTAGGTTTTATTGTTTAGGCTTATTTTTTAATTTATTTAGTTACTTTAGGTTTAGTTTTTGGATTAGGGTTTTGGTTAGGGTTTGGGGTTTATGCTATTAGGGTTTAAGGTTTAGTGGTTTGTGGTTTTGGGATTTAGGGTTTAGGGTTTAGGGTTTAGGTTTAGTGTTTAGCATTAGGGTTTAGGGTTTATGCTATTTAGGGTTTAGAGTTTAAGGTTAGTTATAGGGTTTATTTTTGATTTAGGATTTGGTTTATGGTTTAGAAAATTTTTTAAAATTAAGTAAATTGGTATAGGTTTATTTAGTTTATTTTAGTATATTTTATTATTTATTTTAGTTTAATTTATTTTTTTATTTTATTCTTATTTAATTTAGTTTATTTATTTTAGGTTTATTTATTTAGTTTAGGTTTTTTTTAGTTTATTTTAAGGTTTAGGTTTAGGTTTATGCTTATTTTATAGTTTAGTTTTATTTTAATTTTAATTTTTAGGTTTAGGTTTTATTTTTATTTTTAGGTTTAGGATAAGGTTTTTATTTTATTTTTTTTAGGTTTAAGTTTAAGGTTTTAATTTTTGGTTTATTTTAAGTTTATTTTTAATTTTAATTTATGTTTATTTTAGTTTATTTTATTTTATTTAGGGTTTTTTAGGTTTAGGTTTAGTTTAGGTTTTTATTTTTTTATTATTTTATTTTATTTTATTTTGTCTTATTTTTTTTAGGTTTTCTTTAGGTTTAGGTTTTAGCTTTTATAGTTTAGTGTTTACAGTTTAGGGTTTAAGATTTAGGGTTTAGGGTTTAGCTTTAGGGTTTAGGGTTTAAGGTTTAGGGTTATAGGGTTTAGGGTTTAGGGTTTAGGGTTTAGGGTTTAGTGTTTAGGGTTTTTAGGGTTTATGGTTTATGTTTTAGGTCTTGGGTGCAAGTTTTAGTTTAGGGTTTAGGTGTTTTTTAATCAAGATCAAATTCATTCCACATTTCTTCTTTAATTTCATGAACTAAGTAACACACCAAGTTTTCTAAGACATAGACAGATAAATAATGAGCATGCATAAAGCAAATCAAAACCTTAGATAATTAGAATTGTCTCTACCAGAAGACTAAAGACAAAGTTCCATAAGTACATTGGATCAATCATTCTTTGTTTCTCGCACCCATCAAAACAACCTTGACCTCTTGAGTAGCGAGATCCACCATGATATCCACGATCTATGCATCCGCCACCACCATAGCTGTAACCTTTAATGCTCCTCCCGCCTCCATAACCACCACTATTCTAACCACAACCTTAATATCTACTAGCACCACTAGGTACCCAACCACCACTGCGATGACCGCCGCCTCTGCCATCTCCTCCATCGCTAGATCTAGACTTTGGCGGTGGACATTCCTTCCATCAAGTTCTACCAATTCTTAGATTTTAGGTTTAGGTTTATTAGGCTTTAGGGTTTAGGTTTATTTTTTAATTTATTTAGTTAGTTTAGGTTTAGGTTTAGGGTTTGTGGTTAGGGTTTAGGGTTGGGTTTAAGGTTTAGTGTAGGGTTTAGGGTTTAAAGTTTAGGGTTTTAAAGTTTATGCTTTAGGTTTAGAATTTAGGATTAGTGTTTAAGGTTTATGGTTTAGGGTTTAGGTTTAGGTTTTAGGTATAGTGTTCAAGTTTTAGTTTAGGGCTTAGGGTTTTGTTTTTTTAATAGAGAACAAATTCATCTTTCTTCTTTTCAATTTCATCAACCGTGTAACACACCAAGTTTTGTAAGACACAAGCGATGATGATAAAAAAATGAGCACAAAGAGTAAATCAAAAACTTTAGATAACTAAAACCATCTCTATTATAAAGACACAATTCCATAAGCAGATCGGATCAACCGTTCTTCAATTTCTTTAGTTCCCATCAGAACCACCCCGGGCTCTTGAGTAGCGGGATCCTCCATCATATCCCAGATCTGTCCATCCGCCACCACCACGGTTGTATCCTCCATCGCCCACCCGGCCCATAACCACCACTGCTCCAACCACCACCTCCATATCCACCAGCACCTCTAGACCTCCCACCACCACTATGATAACCGTCGTCACTGCCTTCACCTCCACCGCTAGATCTAGACTGAGCCTGGTTGACGGTGATGCTCCTACGATAAAGGTTTTGCCCATTCTTAGGGTTTAGGTTTAGCTTTATTAGGTTTTAGGGTTTAAGTTTACTTTTAAATTTATTTAGTTACTTTAGGTTTAGCTAGGTTTGGGGTTTAGGGTTTAGGTTAGTTTAGAGTTTAAGGTTTATGGTTTAGGGTGTAGGGTTTAGGGTTTAAGGGTTTAGGGTTTAGGATTTAAGGTTTATGGTTTTAGAGTTTAGGGTTTAGGGATTAGGATTAGGGTTCTTTTATTTTTATTTTTATTCTTTTTTAATTTTCTTAAATTAAGTAAACTCGTAGGTTTTGGTTTATTTAGTTTATTTATTTATTTATTTTATTTTATTATTTTATTTATTTTATTTTTTTATTTATATTTAGTTTAGTTTATTTATTTTAGTTTAGATTTTTTTGTTTTAGTTTATTTTTTAGGTTTAGGTTTTATTTTAATTTTAGGTTTAGGTTTAGGTTTTATTTATTTTTGCTGCTTTTAGGTTTATTTTAAGGTTTTATTTTTTTTAGTTAAGGTTTAGGTATAGTTTATTTCTTTTAGGTTTAGGTATTATTTATTTTTGTTTAGCTTTAGGTTTATTCTTTTTTATTTTTTGGGTTTTTTTAGGTTTATGGTTTAAGTTTATTTTTATAAATTTTAGGTTTTATTTTTAGGTTTATTTTTTTTTAGGTTTAGGTTTTTTAGTTTTATTTTATTTTATTTTTATTTTAGGTTTAGTTTTATTTTATTTAGGTATTTTATTTTTATTTTAGTTTAGGTTTTATTTATTTTATTTATTTTAAATAGAGGTTTAGGTTTAGGTTTTGTTTAAGTTTAGTTTAGGTTTTAATTTATTTTATTTATATTTTTTATTTATTTTTAGGTTTTATTTAGTTTAGGTTTAGGTTTTAGCTTTTGGGTGGGGGTTTAGTGTAGGTTTATGGTTTAGGTATAGGGTTTAGGGTTTAGGGTTAGGTTTGTGGATTTAGTTGGGGTTTAGGTTTTGGGTTTAGGGTTTAGGTTTAGATTTAGGTTTAGGTTTAGGGTTTAGGGTTTAGGAAAGTTTTAGATTTAGTTCTTTAGGATTTTTTATGAGAATAAATTTTATTCAACATTTTCATTTTGAGGCCAATCAAATATAGTAAAGCTATAGACAAACCATTTCTATCGAGAATTCCACCCTAATCTCTCAAGTAGTGGGATACACCATCACATCCCTGCCTCTCCCTCCACCACCACCACGTAACTTGCTCCTCCCACCTCCATAACCACCACTGCTCTGACCACCACCTTCATATCCACTAGCACCTCCAGATCCCCCAACACCATTGTGATAACTGCCACCTCTGCATTCACCTCCACTACCAGATCTAGACTTAGCCTAGTTTACGATGATGTTCTTATGATCAAGGTTCTGCCCATTCTTAGGGTTTAGGTTTAGTTTAGGTTTTTTAATTTATTTATTTATGTTTAGGTTTAGGTTTATGGTTTGAAGTTTAGGGTTTAGTGTTTAGGTTATTAGGTTTTATTTTTGGGGTTTAGCTTTATGCTAGGGTTTAGGGTTTAGGGTTTCGCTTTAGCCTTCGGGTTTAGGGTTTAGTGTTTAGCTTTTTTTAGGGTTTAGGGTTTTAGGGTTTAGGGTTAGATTAAGTTTTAGGTTTAGGTTTAGGTTTGGTTTACTGTTAAGGTTTAGTTTAGGGTTTATGGTTTTGATTGTTTAGGATTTAGGGTTTAGGGTTTAGAGTTTAGGGTATTTTTTTTGGGGGGGGGGGGGAGATGTTAGAATTTTATTACAATAGAAGAAAAAGATACAATGTTCTTAGAAGGGTTAAAGCTCTAAAACTCTACTCCTCTCAGACCTACAAGAAACCTAAAGAGCTAAACTACCATTTAAGTACATTAGAAAAAGAAAACAAAACAAAAGAGCAAATACAATAGCAAAAAATCATAAGAGAAAAAGACAGAGTGTAAGACTAAAATAAATCTTGAAAATAGTAAAAGAATGAGTCAATAGTAGTATAAAAGAAATCAACAACACACTACAAAGGGAAAAGTCATAGCTAAAAAGGATAAGGATAAAGAGAGGAAAAGGAGAGTGTTGAGAAAGAGAATGCTCAGATCATCTCAAGGAGCTACATACATATGAGCATCCAAACTTCATAAAGAAGGGTTACAATCATATTTAATGCTACCAACCAGAATAGGTGAGTAAAAGCCATCATACCAAAGATGACACAAGCATCCAAGGCCAGTAATAGTGTTCTAGATCCTGCACCATTTAACAATGAGTAACCAGCCAACAACTAGCTAGCAGCCAAACCACCAAACAAAAACCATAACAAATAAATCATAATAACCCAGTGATAGAAAAGTAAAACACCAACAACAACCATTACCCAAATACCATTAAGCTCCAAACCATGGAAAACCGTCATCAAGCACCGACCCATGATTAATAGAGAAATAGCCAACACAACCAAGTTAGGAGCCCTCAAGCCAAAGTCCCAACAAGTAGCAGTCACCAAGCCAAACTAGGGTGAGCAACCATAAATGATTAAACAACTTAGAAATGAAACCATCAATTGAAGGAAACATAAGCTACAACTAGTGCAAATCAACAGAAGACAAGATAGCCACACAAAAAGGGGCCAAAGGCAGCCACCAAATAGTAGAAACCAAAAAGTCCAATCCAAAAGGATCAACAAAGGTTCAACCAAAGACAAGAAAAGGTCGCAAAGAAATTTTCCAAGAAGAAGGAAAAGACCAACAAGGAAAAATCAACCAACCAAGATTCTAAGGACAACTAAAAGTCCTCCAACCAAAGGAGCTACATAAAATATATAAGGTAACCACTAGAGAACAACCCATAATATGTAACCAATAAAAGAAGCTTCCCTAGCCAAGGAAAAGTAGAAAATGATAAAGTACCATAAAATAGAGGTCCAAAAGAAGCACAACAACCATAGAAAAGCAATAGTAACTAGCCAAGACATACCGAAAAACCAAACTTCCCAAGCAACAAAGACTAACCTAACATGAAGCATAATAACAACACAAAATGTCCGCAAAACAATGCACCCAATAAAGGCTAATCCCGTGAGAAAACCAAATGCAAAACTAAGGAAAAGAAGGATCTAGCAATAAACAACAAGAAACTGTGAGGCAAACCCAAAAAGTAGCCAGGAAATTCTTCAAAACAAGGTTCGGAAAGGAAACAACCAACAACAATTCCCACCATAAAGGCCACCCATCCAACCTTGAAAAACCAATAAAAAGTAATTCGAGTTCAAGAGGAGAGCCAACAAACCAACCAGTGCAAAAAATAGAATAAAGCCAGAGTAGAAACCATCTCATCCACCAAGAACCAGAGTAACAAGGCACATGATCTAGTCTATTTATGGAGTGAGCTTAAATACTTAGTCTCTTTCTAATAAATAAATAGCCTAGCTATCTTGCATAAGCATAAAGACTTGCCTACATGTATTTAAAATCATAGGAGTTAGTTGGCGGCCTCCCCCAGGAAGTTGTAAGTTCAAGATGTCTGGTTTGTCCTCTTATGGAGGTAAACCAAATACCCATTTTAGTCTTAGATTTAGTTGTGCTTTCGGCCCTCAACAAAGCTCTCTAGATTTAGGTTCTGAGGTTGCTTTCCCCCTTTTGGGCCATATGCATAATTCCTCACCTCATAGGCATTTCCTTAATCTTGTGTTGAGGGATCTTAAGTCCTAAATTTCTAATGAAAAGATCCAACTCAAACAAACTAAATCAATAAACTAAATCAACTGAGATGCTCACTAGGTTTCCTAGCATCGTGGGCATCTCCTACTTATCTTCCATTTTGGCTTCGATAATAACTCCCTCTTTTGACCAATCCCATTTGATCTTCAGAATAAACAATCGATTGATAGTCCTTCCTATTGAAATATTTAAAGACAATGATCATTTACCTTAATCGAGAGTTTTCCTAAGGGATCCTATCCCTTAAGATGTAATTAACTATGGGGGCTTGCCCCTGTAGGGAACTTAACGAACCTGATTTAAAATAAACCTTGCATTACTTCTCCATGTGAAGTAGGGAAAGAATCTCCGTACATTTGTAGACCCATCATCCATGGAGTCCTTATTGAGGTGATTTGGTACATTAAAGGTAGTAACTTCGTCTTCAAGCTAGTACACTATTCCTTGATGTCATACTTGATCACCAATAAGTACATCTCATGGATCTACATGGTGTTCTAAAAGAAGATAAATTTCTATAAGGTCTCTTGTTTCTTTTCTAACCAATAAATTTGAAAGGCGACCCCCAATAGGCACCAATATTATATAATAAAACTAAAACAAACTAAAATGTACAATAACATTAGTAACACACCACCACATTCATATAGATGTGAAGTTATATTATTATGTACATTACATTTTAATATTCTTTCATATAATATATTATCTTACATTACACCTTAAAATGAATCACTTTAAGCAAAAAAATTTATAAAATTTTGTTGAAAAATGAACATTTATTTTGAAGGAAAAATTCCATTCTTTTGATTAAATGACACACTTTAGCACACCCGCAATGTTGTTCCCTAGAGTCTACCTTAAATTTGGTCAAATCCCATCATCTCATCCTATAAATCAGTGTTTTTAAGAATTATAGTATAAACTATACTACATCATACTATAACAAACTAAAATATGCTAAACAACATGTAGTAATACATAATAGTATGTTATAATGCATGCTGCTACACTATGGTATGGCATCCTATACTATAATACACTATAACATATTATATTATATTATATTATATTGCATATCACATCAAAAGGAATTTCTTAAAAAAATAAATCATAAAATTAGTCTAACAATAAAAAACTATATATTTTAGTTGTATTACATACATATTTTAAATTGAAATAATATAATATGATGCCATGACCCTATTATGAATTTGGCCAAATTCCTCCATTTTAAAGTCTAAATCAACATTTTTATAAATAATGCTAGTGTAAGCTTGACTGTATTATTGCAAAATACTAAAAGAATTTAAAATGTGCAGAATAATATATTATGATATATGATTCTATACTATGCTACAACTTATAATATTTATTTTTAACATAAAATCTTACTTTTTAGACTACAATTGGCATATAACACCTTTGGTACTACAACCTAATTCCCAATTCAAATTTAGCAAATTTCATCATCTGATTTATTAAATAAATAGTTTTATGATTTATATTAATATAGACTATATGGCATAATACCATAATATACTAAAACATTTCAAAACATCTTATAACATCCAAAAACACATCACTACATGCTCAAATATATGATGCTACATTATACTAAAATAAAGTGTATTATAATATTATTTAGGGTTAGGGTTTAGGGTTTTCAAATCTCTAATAGGCAAGGGAAAGTCTCTTAAAGACATTTTCTTTAGCTACCATAACTATGTTAGGATTAGGTCATTCTTTATATCTACTTCTAATGGCATCTTTATTAAAGGTTTAGGGTTTAGTTAGTTTAGGTTGGGGTTAGGGTTTAGGGTTTAGGGTTTGTGGTTTAGGGTTTAGGGTTTAGGATTGTAGTTTTAGGGTTTATGGTTTATGGTTTTAGGTTTTAGTTTTGTGTTTAGGCTTTAGGGTTTAGGGTTTAGGGTTTAGGATTTTTTATTTTTTATTTATTATTCTTTTTATTATTTTTTTATTATTTTTTATTTTTTATTTTATTATTTTTTTTAGGGTTTTGTGTTTAGGGTTTGAGGTTTAGGGTTCTGGGGTTTAGGTATAGGGTTTAGGGTTTAGGTTTCCAAGTTTAGGATTTTGGTTTTAGGTTTAGGGTTTATGTTTTGGTTTAGGGTTTAGACTTTAGCGTTCATGGTTTTTCTTTAATAGAGAACAAATTCAGATTCAACATTTCTTCTTTTCTTTCATCAACCAAGTAGTGATATTTTCTAAGACACAAGCGATGACATAGATAAAAAATGTGCCCAGAGCAAATAAAACCCTATATAAGTAGAACTGCCTCTAAAATAAAGACCATAAGTATCATATCGCTTGTTCTTTAATTTCTCCAGCTCTATAACCACCCCTATCTCTCAAGTAGGAATCGCCATCAAATCCTTGATCTCCCTCCACCACCACCACCACGTAATCTCCACCGCCTCCCACCTCCATAACCACCACTTCACCACCACCTCCACATCCACTAGTCTGCATCCCCCACCACCACTACAATAATCACCACCTTGCCTTGCCCTCCACCAGATCTAGATTGAGCTGTTGATTATGTTCCTACCGCCAAGGTTCTTCCCATTCTTAGAGCTTGGGGTTTGTGGGTTTATGGTTTAGGGTTGTATGTTTTAGGATTTAGGGTTTAGAGTTTAGGTTTAGAGTTTAGGATTTTAGGGTTTAGGTTTAGGTTTAGGGTTTTGTGATTGTAGCTTTAGGGTTTAGAGTTTAGGGTTTAGGGTTAGGGGTTTAGGGTTTAGGTTTAGGTTTAGGTTTGTAGTTTGTTTAGAGTTTTAGGTTAGCATTTTTTTAGTTATATTATTATTATTTATTTTAAATTAAGTAAACTCATAGGTTCAGGTTTATTTAGTTTATTTTTTACTATTTTAGATTCTTTTATTTTTAATTTTAATTTAGGTTGATTTTTATTTTTATTTAGTTTAGTTTATTTATTCTAGCTTAGGTTTTTTATTTTAGTTTATTTTTTTAGTTTAGTTTTATTTTTATTTTATTTTTTTAGGTTTAGGTTTAAGGTTTTATTTTAGGTTTATTTATAGGTTTCATTTTTAGTTTAGGTTTAGGCTTAATTTTAGTTTATTTTATTTTATTTAGTTTAAGTTTAGGTTTAAGTTTAGTTTATTTTTTAGCTTTAGATTTTATTTATTTTGGTTTAGTTTATTTTAGTTTAGGTTTAGGTTTATTTTATTTTTATTTTAGGTTTAGGTTTTTTTAGTTTAGGGCTTAGGTTTTATTTTTATTTATTTTCAATTTTATTTTAAAGTTTATTATTTAAGTTTAGGTTTTATTTTAGGTTTATTTTATTATTATTTAGGTTTTTCTTTATTTAGGTTTATTTTATTTTTCATTTTAGTTTAGGTTTTTATATATTTTATTTTATTTTTATTTTTATTTTTTATTTTATTTCATTTTAGGTTTTGGTTTAAGTTTTTATTTTATTTAGGTTTTGGTTTTTTTATTATTTTATTTTTTAGTTTAATTTAGTTTTGGTTTAAGTTTTTAGGTTTTTAAGGTTTAGGATTTAGGGTTTAGGTTTTTAGGGTTTTTTTTTTTGGGGAAACCCCATGTAGGGGTATTTTATTGCCACAAAAAGAGGGTTACAAAGTCCATAAAAGGGGGTAAACTCAGAACTCTCAAAGAGCTAATCATTAAGGAGTAAAACCCCTATCTAAGTACATCCAAGAGCAAAAGAAAGCATAAAACAATCAAAAGATACAAGATGATTAACATAATAAGCTAAAGTAAGAAAATAATGCCTGAGGATGTGGGAATGCATGATAACTGGAGCACCAAAAGAAGGAGATAGAATCACCCAAAGTTATAATAAGAGGGAGATTACAGTTAAGGTAATACAAATAAAAAATTAGAAGAAAACAATATAATATGAGTATGAAGTAAGGAATTGTGATAGAGAAGGCTGCTCAATCACACCATGTTGGGGTAGATGCAAGTATGAGCATCCAAACATCACATGAGCTACTACCGAACCAATAGGGAGTGAGATCATCACAGCCATCATAGCCAACAAACCTGTGAGAAGGGAGCACCCAGTTGTTGATATTCTTGTGAGCTTTATTACCTGCAAACCTAAGCAAAATCATATCTAGAGTATATAGAAAATTGCTAAGAGCTGAAGGATAGGGAGTCTCATTCAAGAAAAGTATCATCAATATAGACATCTTGACATGAGAATACATAAACATAAAAGAGTGAGCCATCTTAGCCAGAATCTCATCAATAACTATATCCAAGAAAGAAAGCAATCCAGCATATAATCCCTCCACAAGAAAATTGCAGAGGAGACAACTTGCTGAAATCCTGCTAATCAAGTCAATGAGCCTATAATTAACACCATCCCAATCATATGATATATAAATGAAACTTTCAGGGTAGGAGACAACCCAGGAAATAACACCCTTATTAATATCCTGGAGAAAAACAATAGTAAAGGAAGACAGCATAGCTCAACACAAGGAATGGACTGCAACCAACTAAAAGGAGCACCCGGTAAAAATAGTTAGAGCAGCTGCTCCAATAGCAGCTTTTAGGGCCACAATTCAGATAATCCAAATCAACAATCAACCCAGAAAATAAGACAGCAAAAGGTAGCAACATCCAAGACAGGAAGGGACTAAACTGTCCATAATACCACTCTTTCAGAATAAACATCGCATAAGACTGCACCAACCTATCAAAAATGAGGTAGGAATAAGGACAACAGCAGGTAATGCAGATCAGAAATAGGAGATAAACTGCACGGGCATTCAAAAAATAACCACCCCCCAAACATCTAATGCAACATTTGAACCCATTCAAGAATCAACAAGTGGAATGAAATGGGTCTCAACATTAGATTGAGCAACAAGACAAACATCCAAAATAGGAAAAGATAGCAAATTGGCCATAAAGCTCCTCAATCGAGTAGACATGGCAATAATAGATAACCAAATAATTAAAGCATAAAAATAGTTATCCCAAAAAGAATCGGACAAAAGTCACCAAAACCATCACCATCGTGACAATGTCAAAAAACATTTTTGAGCATGAGACCTAAAATTCTACAACCAACAAAGATGGAGCCTTGAGGTATCAAGATAAAACAAGACAAGAACTCCAATACAAGAGACAACCAAAACAAAAAACTAGCTAGATAACACAATACTAGAACACTAAAAGGGATACTATAGTAGGTTAAGACAAGAGCAGAGATAACTAATCGATAAACCAAATCCACAAACATCCAAAGTCTTAAAACAACAACATTAGTCTATAGTACCTCTTAAACAGAAATGGCACTCCAATCCAAGAAGGTAACACAAACCCAATAGATGCAGATTATAATATAAACAATGATCAGAATATGATTCACCACCAAATGAGCAAAGAACCCACCAAATAATCAATCGAAAGTCACTCCCTTCAGAGCAACTAATGCAACATTGTAAGCTACTAGAATATAAAATAAGAAGATGATTCCAAGTAGAGACATCATTACCAAGCAAAAATTTTAAGATAATAAAGGTACAAAACCAACTTGCTAAGATAGCAAGATGGCAAAAAAAGAGGAAAAGCGGAGAAGCAAAGAAGAGAGAAAATCAGGCCAACCCAAAGGGATTAAAAAACCAAATCAACAAATAAATCAACAAACAACCATGGCAGCAGACCTCAAAAACCCAAAAAGTAGTTAAACCCAATCCATTCTAGTACAAGGATTTCAGACCAAAATAACCATTAAAATAGGCCAGGGTATTACAATTTCTTCCCTTGCAGGAAAGCATGCTGAGGTTAGGCATTATATAAGCAAGGACGCCACTGCATGAAAGTCCGAAGCAAACCAACCAAAATCCTTTCAACATAAGTGTTGAAACCTTTATGAATTAGGCCTTTAAGGAGGAAGGAGTCCCAAGGAATGTAAGCATCAGCCAAAGAAATACAATAATCATCAAAATAAAAACTACAACCAGCATAATGCACACTAATTCATTGCCTAGAAGAAACATAGGTAGTAGCAATGCTCCAAGCCATATTGTCAGTGAGAAAAAATTGGTTAAAGAAGTTAGTACTAAAATATAAGCCCATCAAAACAGATAACTTCCTCCAGCAATGGTTAATTCTCTCAAGTTTAGAAATGAATGTATCAATGAAATTAAAGTCCCAAGTGGGATTACAGTTATAAAACCAGTAACAGGTAACATAAGGCTCAACTGGGTTCCAATTCAAGAGATTGATGTCCACATAGTTCAACATCTGCCCCATAATATTGTAAATTCCAAAAATAGAAATCTTCCAACTAAAGGAGAAGGGTAAAGGCAAAGAAGTCATGGCAAAGAGCACAAGACAAAGAATGATATCTATGAGGAGTATCCATAAAGAACACAAGGAAACAGAAAACCAGAAAAAAGGGAGGCGAAGAGGAGAATTAGAGTCTGAGGTAAGGAAGCCCAGAATTGTCCAAGTTAACCAGACCACACAAGTATTTGAGTAATGTAAATTGATCAAAGAAGATAATCTTTAATCTCGCACCTGATTGCAAGGTAATCAAGAGGCACTTCATGCCAAACATGAGTGATGGTAAAATTCGAGAGAGAAGAGCCCTAGTTTGCTTGAGGAGGTAGTACAAACAAGCGTTGCTCATATTGGTAGAAGTCAAAAGGTCAATCAAGAAGCGTCCACCTCTATCCAAATATTGAGCCACCATTTTGAAGACAAATTTCAAGAGCTTTGTGGACTACCATAAGCTCAGAGGATAGGAAATAAGGGGATAATCAAATGCACATAGGACTATACCCTTAGAATCCTGAAAATGCCTCCACAACCGTGAGCCATTATGAGAGATAGAGCCATCAATATTAATTTTAATAATATGATCAAGAGGTTTTTCCAAAAAACCATTCTATCATTTTGATAGTAAGTCGGTCGGAAGGTTGAGGCCCGCTTGGCTACTGATTTACCTTTAAAATGTTTGTGATGAATTAAATTGACTTTAAATAAGTCACAAATTTTGTTTTAGTTCTAGAATAATCCTCATGTGATTCATACAAATCCCATGATGTTTAGATTCATTTCGGTCCATCCATATGAACCAAATAAGAGTAATGGCGATTATGATTTTAATATGACCTTTAATTGCATTATCAAAGTAAACTTCAAGAAGTTGATATAAAGTAAAAGAACAATTAAAATTGACAATGAATGATCGTCATACCAAATCAAAATTTTAGAGGCAATAGCCCCATTAAAAAAAACATGGTTAACATTCTCAATATGAGAACAACATTGACATTTAGAGGGTAAATAAAACCCTTTACCCCACAACAAAGAGTCAACAGAATAAAGTTTTTTAGGATATGCCAAGTTAACAGGTAAGAAGAGGGGATATTGTTATTCCAAATTTTGGAGAACATAATAGAAGAATCTGAGTGTCTTTAGTGTGAAGCCACACATTTTAAGGTTGAAATCCCCATTATGAGATAGCTTAAAGATAATGATCATGATTGTTAGGAGTGATAGGAATATTAGTAATCATATTTAAGAAAGTGGAAGGAATAGAATCAAGAATCTTACTAGTGTTCCACTTGTGGTTTTGCGAATGAATTAACTCTAATAGCGGAAGTGGAGTGAGTGTAGAGTAAGTCATCAATGGATCTACAACCACTCCTCTTGCCAAAAAGAAGGAATTGCTAGAGTTTATGCCCCAAAAAATTAAGGATTCTGCATCCCATTTGACAGAACAAAGTCTTCTCCACACAGGAGAATCACTCGATTTAAAGAGACAAATGAGAGGATGTTTACCCTGGCAATATTTAGAAGTCATGAAATTCGCCCAAAGACTATTTTTGCTCCTAAAATTCCACCAAAGTTTGTAGGAGAAGGCATTAATAACTTCTTTGATGGATTCACATCCTGCACCTCCCTCTTCAAGAGTACCACAACTTTTAGACCAAGATGACTAGTGCATTCTTTTAGAGGAGGTATTGGTTCCCCAAAAAATTTGTTTAAGAGATGCTCAATTCTATTGATGGTAGAGCACAATGGTTTGAAGAAGGTATATAGGCATGGAATTTAGAGTGCTCTTGATCAAGGAAAGCCTACCACCGAAAGAGAGTAAATGAAATTCCCAAACTGAGATTTTGTTAGAAATTTTTTGAATTAGATCATCAAAAAGGTGTGATCTTTTTTGGACTTTAAAAAGCGGAGCCCCAAGGTAATTAAGAGGGAGTTGATTTTGCTTAAAATTAGTAATTCTAGATATTTGGTTAAGTCTATTAGGAGGAATCTTAGATGATGGAATAAAATCGCATGTTCCTTCATTAAGAAAAATACCACTAACTTTACCAAAATCATTTAGGAGGTTCTTAATGGTTTTAACATGTTGAAGGGAGCGTAGAGATAATGAAATCATCTGCAAAGCTAAGATGAGAAATAGGAAACCTCCATGAGTTTTAAAAGACATATTAGGATTATTAGCAAAAAGATCGTTAAGGCTCCTTGACAGGTATTCAATAGCGATGATAAAAAGAGAAGGTGATAGTGGGTCACCTTGCCTCAAACCATGGCTAGAAGGAAAGAAACCTATGGACTCACCATTCATGATAACCGAAAACCAGACATTCGTGATACACCTTTTTATAATCCGGATAAAACTATCAGAAAAACCAAACAAACAAATTCGGATTTGAAAGAGAAAATCTCATGAGAGATTGTCAAAGGCTTTAGCGATGTCCAGTTTGAATAAGATGTTGCCTCCTCTAGAAGGGACATCAATGTCATGAACCAGCTCTTGAGCAAGAAGAATATTATTCGATATTGCTCTATGTTTAACAAAACCAATTTGGTTTGGAGAGATGATTTTAGGAAGCAAAGGGCTAAGCCTATTATTTATTAATTTAGCAAAAGGGAAAAGGAATAAAGAAAGAAAAGAGAGGAGAGAAATGATGACACATTACTTGTGTGGGGTGAAAGAAGAGCGAGTGGTTCTAGTGAAGTTATTATTAGAAAATTTTACTTTGTAGGGTTTTTGTTTTAACAATTTGAAAGGGTCTATCAATCCAAATTATCTCCATCGAAAGGGATTGATTTTGGGTCAAATAGTAGGAATCTATCAATGTTTTAGAAGAGGGATTTCACCTTCTTCAGGATAGAGTGTGAGAAATTGGGTTCAATTGATTATCACTCTGAAGGGAAATAGATGGGGAAGTTTTGGTACCATTCGTAATACAAATATCTTTCTCAATATGTTCTGAAGCCATAGGGTCATCATTGTTTTGGTCCATTATATGATTCCCATTCAAATTGTTTAATTGGGTGTCCAATATAAGGCTACCATCCAAATTTTTAGTAGGATTTAAATGAAGCAAAGAGTTATCGTGGGAAACCATATTATTACAAGTAGGGGTGAGAGGTAAATTGCCATTGGTATCATCACACCCTCATTTTTTGTCCCAAGGTCGAGTGTTTTCCACGAGACATCGAGGAGGTGTAGGGAGGAGAGGTTCTTTTGATCATCTTTAGGCACATATGCTAGAGTATTGGTTTTCCTAGTTCCATTAATGGTATTCATATTACGTGGTAAATTTTTCCAGATTAGGATGAAGGACAAAGCATTCAGTGATGCGTGCCCATGAATCTTGCGGTGAGTGCAAAAGACAGGAAAATTTTTGAAATTGACTTTTGACTATATCCAAATTTTTTGGAGCCAATCCAAACCTCTTTGGGATATTTTTTTGTGATGTCTATCTCAACTACGAGCGATGGCCTAGAGTGTGGCGTTGCTTGGTCTATTTGGAGAGGCCTACCAAAAAGGCCAACAAAGAAACAAAACTTGATGAGTGACATAATGGATTAGCATGTTAGGAAAAGCAAGCCAAAGAGGGACAATGGGAGATTCCTCTTTGACATCAAAGAGGGGAGACCATTTTAATAGCCGCATTTGACAATTATGCACAAAGTAAGAATGATGAGCAAAAACCCACGAATAATCTAAATCATTTGAGAGTTGAATAAGAATGTGACGGGGATCGATCAGCCCGATAGAGAAAGTACCCGATAATTTTAAACTATGAAAGAAAGAGCAAATATTATCAAGAGTGGAATCTGGGGGGAATTTACCCACCAAAGTGAACTTCGAAGGGCTTAGCAAGTTTCTCAACATCCTGATCAGAACACATTACTACCGGCAATCCACAATAAGATGTCGAAATGAGATTAACTAAAGCATTCGAGCTAGAGATCTTACCAGATAAAGCATCTTTGAATGATTTAACAATAGGTGCATTAATAGGTGCAATCGAATCCAAAAAACCTGTAGAGTGAGAGCAAAGCGTCTGGGTCGAGAGGCGAAGGGCCGGGATTCACAGAGACCAGAGCCTCCGCCATTGCTCTAATCCAAGGATGTCACATGGGAGCCCGACACGGCTCAGCCGAGAGAAGCTCAGAAGCTACCAGAACGCCAATCCACCGAGGGGAACAAAAAATTGCCAGAGAGGGAGGAGATGAGGTTTACGGTTTTGGGTTTAGGTTTTTAGGGTTTAGGGTTTAGGGTTTTGGGTTTTAGGTTTAGGGCTTAGGGTTTTGGGTTTAGTTTTAAGGTTTAGTGTTTGAGGTTTATTTTAGGGTTTAGGGTTTGAGTTTAGGGTTTTATTTTAGGTTTAGGGTTTATGTTTTAGTTTTGGGTTTAGAATTTAGGATTCAAGGTTTTTTTAATTGAGAATAAATTTAGATTCAACATTTCTTCTTTTCAATTTCTTCAACCAAGTAGCACCCAAAATTTTCTAAGACTCAAGTGATGACATAGATAAAAAAACAAGCACCCATAGTGCAAATCAAAAACCCTATATAAGTAGAACTGTCTCTACTATAAAGAAAGATCCATAAGCAGCAGATCAGATCAATTATTCTTCTATTTCTCTAGTTCCTATCAGAACCACCCCTGCCTCTCGAGTAGCGGGATCCGCCATCATATCCCTGATCTCCCACTGCCTCTTTACATTTATTTTTATTTTTATTTAGTTTAGTTTAATTATTTTAAGTTTATGTATTTTAGTTTAGTTTTATTATTTTAGTTTATTTTTTAGGTTTAGGTTTAGGTTTAGGCTTATTTTTTTAGTTTAGGTTTAATTTATTTTAATTTTTTTAGGTTTAGGTTTAAGGTTTTTATTTTAGGTTTATTTTTAGGTTTTATATTTTATTTTAGGTCTAGGTTTATTTTTAGTTTAATTTATTTATTTTTAGTTTATGTTTAGGTTTTGGTTTAGTTTATTTTAGCTTTAGGTTTAGGTTTTATTTATTTTAATTTAGTTTATTTTAGTTTAGGATTAGGTTTAGGTTTTATTTTTTAGTTTAGGGTTTAGGTTTTAATTTAAGGTTTATTGCTTAGGTGTATGTTTTTATTTAGTTTTATTTTATTTTCTTTTAGGTTTATTTTATTTTTATTTTACTTTTTGTTTTTTAATTTAGGTTTTTTATTTTAGGTTTATTTATTTTTTAGTTTAGTTTAGATTTTTATTCTCTTTTATTTTAGTTTAGTTTTTATATTTTTCTTTTATTTCATTTTTAAGTTTTGGTTTAGGTTTTGATTTTAGTTTAGGTTTTTATTTTTATTTTATTTTCTTTTGGTTTTGATTTTTTTCTATTTTATTTTTAGGTTTGATTTATTTGTTCTAGGTTTTTAGGTTTTAGGGTTTAGGGCAGTTTAGGTTAGGTTTGATTTAGGGTTTAGGGTTGAGGTTTGGGATTTAGGGTTTAGGGCTTAGGGTTTAGAGTTTAGGATTTAGGGTTTAGGGTTTTAGGAGTCAGTTGTGTTTAGGTTTTGGTTTAGGTTTTAGGGTTTAGGGTTTATGGTTTTAAGTTTAGGTTTAAGGTTTAGAGCTTAGGGTTTAGAGTTTAGGGTTTAGGGTTAGTTTTAGGGTTTAGGGTTTAGGGTTAAGTTTATTTTAGTTATCTTATTATTATTATTATTTTAAATTAAGTAAACTCGTAGGTTTATGTTTATTTAGTTTTTTTAAATTATTTTAGTTTATTTTATTTTTAGTTTTCATTTAGGTTTATTTTTGAATTTAGTTTAGTTTATCTATTTATGATTATTTATTTTAGTTTAGGTTATTTATTTTATGTTTATTTTATTTTTATTTTTATTTTAGGTTTAGTTTTTATTTTATTTAGGTTTTTTATTTTTTAATTTAGTTTATGTTTTTAATTAATTTATCTTTGTTTAGTTTTTTTTCTTTTTAGGTTTTGGTTTAGGTTTTAGGTTATGTTTTTCATTGTTTTTATGATTTGTCTGCCCACCTTTGATTTCTTCTATCTGTCTCGCTTTTGACTCCCCATACCATGTGTTTTCCCCATGTTGAAGAAATGAAAGAAGAGCCTCTATGATCTAATTGGGAGTTCGTGAAACAATGATGACAATGGGTTGAGCTCAATTTGTTGGGAATTATTTAGTTAGTTAGTTAGTTTTAGTTTTTAGTTAGCTAGTTATCAGTTAGTTTAGTATTAAGTTAGCTTTTTATTTGTTTTTATTTATTTTATTTTTTAAAAATTAAGTAAACTGGTAAGTTTCAGTTTATTTAGTTTATTTAGTTTATTTTTTTAGTTATTTTAGTTTATTTTATTTTTTATTTTTATTTAGGTTTATTTTTTTTAGATTTAAGTTTTATTTTTTATTTTTAGGTTTAGGTTTAGGTTCTTATTTTATTTGTTTAAGTTTAGTTTTTTATTATAAGTTTATTTTATGTATTTTTTTAGTTTAGGTTTATGTTTAGGTTTAAGCTTAGGTTTTATTTGTTTTAGTTTAGTTTATCTTAGATTCAGTTTATTTTATTTTTATTTTATGTTTAGGTTTTTTTTTAGTTTATGGTTTAGGTTTTATATTTTATTTATGTTTATGTTTTATTTTTAGGTTTATTTTTTAGGTTTAGGTTTTTTATTTAGATTTTATTATATTTTATTTTAGGTTTATTTTATTTTTATTTTATGTTTAGTTTTTTAATTTTGTTTTTTATTTTTTAGTTTAGTTTAGGTTTTTATTTATTTTAATTTAGTTTAGTTTTTATTTTTTTTATTTTAATTTATTTTTGAGTTTAAGTTTAGGTTTAGGTTTTAGTTAATGTTTTTATTTTATTTTATTTCTTTTATTTTATTTTGGCTTAGGTTTTATTTAGTTTAGGTTTACATTTTTAGCCTTTTAGGGTTTAATGTTTAGGATTTAGGTTTTAGGTTTATTTTTAGGTATATTTATTAGTTTAGGTTTAGGTTTATTTTTAGTTTATTTTATTTATTTAGGGTTTAGGTTTTTTTATTTAGGTTTAGGTTTAGGTTTTATTTATTACAGTTTAGTTTACTTTAGTTTAGGTTTATGCTTATTTGGTTTTGCTTATTTTATTTTTATTTAAGGTTTAGTTTTTATTTTTAGTTTAGGGTTTGGGTTTTATTTTTTATTTCTATAGGTTTTATTTTTAGGTTTGTTTTTTTTAAGTTTAAATTTTTATTTAGTTATTATTTTATTTTATTTTAGGTTTATTTTATTTTTGTTGTATGTTTAGTTTTTATTAAATTTTGGTATTTTATTCTTAGGTTTATTTTAGTTTTTTTAATTTAAGAATGGTTTTTATTTATTTTATTTTAGCTTATTTTTATTTTTTATTTTATTTTATTTTTAGGTTTAAGTTTAGGTTTTTATTTTATTTTATATTTTTATTTTATTTATGTTTAGGTATTTTTATTTATTTTATTCAGGTATTAACTTTATATTTAGGTTTTAGGGTTGGTAGGATTTAGGGTGGTTTGGGTTTTTGGGTTTAGAGTTTATGTAGGTTATGGTTAAATTTAGGGTTTAGGGTTTAGAGTTTTAGGGTTTTTGTGGCCTGGTAGGTTGTGGCTTTAGAATTTTGGGTTTAGGGTTTAGGGTTTTGAGTTTAGGGTTTTTGGTTTGGGGTTTAGGGAGTTTAAGGTGGGGTTACATAATTTATGATTTTATTATTTTAATGGTTTGGAGGGTTGGTAAATTTTAGGCTTATTTTATGATTAGGGAGGGGGTTGTTTAGAGGTTTAGCAGTAGGGAGTTTAAATTAGAGTATTTATTTTTATTTTATTTTAGTTTGGCTAGGATTTGTGGTTTAGGTGGTTTAGGGTTTAAAGCCCAGGGTTCATGTTTGGGTCATCTTTTGGAGCAAGGTAGGAGGGTCTAGCCTGCTCAGGTTGGAATAGTTTATGGTTTAGGGTGTGGTGGTTTAGGATTTAGGTTGTGGTTTAGGTTTAGGTTAGTTTGGGTTGGTAGTTGGGTTAGGGCAGGTTTGTGGGTCAGGTTAGTTTATGGTTTAAGGTTTAGAGTTTAGGGCTTAGGGTTTAGGGTTTAGGGTTTAAGATTTTAGGGTTTTATGGTTTTATGGTTTTAGGGTTTTATGGTTTAGGGTTTAGGCTTAAGGTCTAGGGTTTAGGGTTTAGTGTTTATTGATTAGGCTTTATGATTTATGGTTTTTAGGGTTTAGGGTTTAGGGTTCAATGTTTAGAGATTATGGTTTTGGTTTGGGGTTTAGGGTTTTTGGGTTTAGGGTTTATGATTAGGGTTTTTTATTTCTTAATTTTTTTTAAATTTTTTAATGGTTTAGGATTTAGGGTTTAGGTTTAGGTTCTGGTTTTAGTTTAGGATTATTTTTAAATTAAGTAAACCAGTAGCTTTAGGTTTTTTTTAGGGTTTAGGGTTAGCTTAGAGTTTAGGGTTTTTTTTTAAAAAATTAAGTAACCCTATAGGTTTTGATTTATTTTGTTTATTTTTTATTTATTTTAGTTTATTTTATTTTTTATTTTTCTTTATGATTATTTATTATTTTAATTTAGTTTAATTAATTAATTTTATTTTTATTTATTTTAGTTTAGGATTTATATTTTAGTTTATATTTTAGGTTTACGTTTAGGTTTACTGTTTAGTTGAGTTTTATTTTTATTTTATTTTTAGGTTTAGGTTTTAGTTTAGATTTTTATTTTATTTTATTTTTTTATTTAATTTAGGTTTATGTTTTCTTATTTATTTCATTTTTAGATTTTATTAAGTTTAGGTTTAGGTTTTTAGGTTTATTTGGGTTTAAGGTTTAGGGTTTAGGGTTTAAGGTTTTAGGATTTAGGGTTTTTAGGTTTAGGGTCTATGATTAGTGTTTATGTTTAGGGTTTAGGGTTTAGTGTTTAAGCTTTAACGTTTAGGGTTTTTAGGGTTTTGGGTTATGGATTTAACGCTTTTTAGTGTTAGTTTAAGGTTTAGGTTTAGATTTAGCTAGGGGTTTTAGAGTTTTAGGTTTAGGTAGGGTTTAAAGTTAGTTTTAGGGTTTATGGTTATGGTTTTGGGTTTAGGATTTAGGTTTAGGTTTTATTTATTTTAGTTTAGTTTATATTAGTTTAGGTTTAGGTTTATTTTGTTTTGTTTATTTAAAGTTTAGGTTTATTTTAGTTTAATTTTTAGGTGTTATTTTTTATTTAGTCTTAGGTTGTCTTTTTAGGTTTATTTTTTTGGTTTAGGTTTTTCTTTTATTTTTATTTTATTTTAGTTTAGGTTTATCTTACTTTTATTTTATTTTAGTTTTTTATATTTAGGTTTATCTTTTTTGTTTAGTTTAGGTTTAATTTAATTTAATTTTGTTTATTTTATTTTATTTTATTTTTTTAGGTTTAGGTTTAGGTTTAGCTTTTATTTTGTTTTAGTTTAGGTTTTTATTTTATTTTATTTTTTATTTTAATTAGGATTAGGTTTATTTATTTATTTTATTTTTAGGTTTTATTTAGTTTAGGTTTCAGATTTTAGGTTTTTAGGGTTTAGGGATTAGGGTTTAGGGTTTAGGGTTTAAGGTTGTAGGTTTTAGGTTTTAGGGTTTAGGTTTTAGGGTTTAGGGTTTAGAGTTGTATGTTTAGGGTTTAAAATTTTGGGTTTATGGTTTAGTATTTAGGGTTAAGGTTTTTTTATTTTTTTTTATTTTCATTTTTATTTATAGGGTTTAGGGTTTATATTTTAGGTTTAGGGTTTCAGATTTTTGGTTTTTATTAATAGAGAACAAATTTATATTCAACATTTCTTCTTTTTGATTTCATCAACCAAGTAACACACTAAGTTTTCTACGACACAAGCGATGACATAGATAAAAAATAAGCACGCATAGAGCAAATCAAAAACCCTAGATGACTAAAACCGTCTGTATTCTAAAGAGAGTTCCATAAGCAACAGATCAGATCCCGTTCTTTAATTTCTCCAGTACCCATCAAAACCACCTCGGCCTCTCAAGTAGCGTGATCCACCATCATATCCCTGATCTCTCCCTCTGCCACCACCACGGTTGTAACCTTCGTCGCTCCTCCCACCTCCATAACAACCGCTGCTCTGACCACCGCCTCCATATCCACCAGCACCTTAACCTAATCCTCCGCCTTCATTGATGGTGATGTTCCTATCATCAAGGTTCTGCCCATTCTTAGGATTTAAGTTTAGGTTTAGGTTTATTAGGTTTTAGAGTTTAGGTTTATTTTATAATTTTTTAGTTACTTTAGATTTAGTTTGGGTCAGTTTAGGGTTTAGGGTTAGCATGTAGTTTTAGAGTTTAGGGTTTGAGGTTTATGCTTTTAGAGTTTAAGGTTTAGGCTTTATGCTTTATGATTTAGTGTTTAGGGTTTTTTAGGGTTTAGGGAATAGGGTTGTAAGTTTAGTGTCATAGGTTTAGGGTTTAGGGTTTAGGATTAAGGGTTTAGGTTTTTTCATTTTTTAAAAAATTATGTAAACTAGTAGGTTTATATTTATTTAGTTTACTTTATTTTTTATTTATTTTAGTTTATTTTATTTTTATTTCTATTTATTTATTTTATTTATATTTTAGTTTATTTATTTTAAGTTTATTTGTTTTAGTTTAGGTTTTATCTTTTAGTTTATTTGTGAGGTTTAGGTTTAGGTTTAGGATTATTTTTTAGTTGAGTTTTATTTTTATTTTATTTTTTTAGGTTTAGATTTTTAGGTTTTTAGAGTTTAGGGTTTAGGGTTTAGGGTTTAGGGTTTTGAGTTTTGAATTTAGGGTTTAGGTTTTTGGGTTTTTGATTTAGTGTTTGTGGCCTGGGGTTTGGGTTTAGGGTTTATGCTTTAGTGTGGTTTAGGGTTTAGGGAGGGAAGGTTTAGTGGGTTTAGGGCTCAGTTTTAAAGTTTAAGGTTTAGGGATTAGGGTTTATGGTTTAGGAATTAGGGTTTATGGTTTATTTTATTTATTTATTATAGTTTATTTTATTTTTATTTTCATTTAGGTTTATATTTTATTTTTATTTAGTTTAGTTTATTTATTTTAGGTTTATATATTTTAGTTTGGGTTTTTTATTTTTGTTAATTCTTTAGGTTTAAGTTTAGGTTTATTTTATACTTAAGTTTTATTTTTATTTTATTTTTAAGGTTTAGGTTTAATTTTTTATTTTAATGTTTAGGTTTAGGTTTCTAATTTATTTTTTTTAGTTTTAGGTTTTTATTTTAGGATTATTTTTAGGTTTTATTTTTTAGTTTAGGTTTAGGTTTTTTTTAGATTATTTTATTTTATTTAGTCTGGGTTTAGGTTTAGGTTTAGTTTATTTTATGTTTATGTTTAGGTTTAACTTATTTTAGTTATGTTTATTTTATTTTTTTTCTTAATTTAAGGTTTTTGTTTTATTTTTTTAATTATTTTGAGGTTTATGTTTTTATTTAGTTTTAATTTTTTATTTTAAGTTTAGTTTATTTTATTTTTTTACCTTTAGTTTTAATTTTATTTAGGTTTTTTTATTCTTAGTTTAATTTACTTTAGTTTAAATTAGGTTATTATTTATTTTATTTTAGTTTATTTTATTAATTTATGTTATGTTATTTTGAGGTTTAGGTATAGGTTTTAGTTTAGGTTTTATTTTATTTTATTTTTTTTTATTTTAATTAAGTTTAGGTTTTTTATATATTTTATTTTTAGGTTTTATTTAGAGCAGGTTTTAGGTTTTTTTTGGTTTAGGGTTTATGGTTTAGGATTTAGGGTTTATGGTTTTAGGATTTATGGTTTAGGGTTAGGGTTTAGGGTTTAGTGTTTAGGGTTTAGTGTTTAGGCTTTGGAGTTTAGGGTTTTTAGGGTTTAGGGTTTGCTTAGGGTTTAGGGTTTTTTTATAAGAAAATAAGTAAATCATTATGTTTACTTAGTTTATTTTTAATTTATTTTAGTTTATTTTATTTTTTATTTCTATTTAGATTTATTTTTCATTTTTATTTAGTTTAGTTGATTAATTTTAGGTTTATTTATTTTAATTTAGGTTTTTATTTTAGTTTATTTTTTAGGTTTAGGTTTAGGCTTTTATTTTTTTTTGTTGGATTTTATTTTTATTTTATTCCACAGTTTTAAGTTTTATTTTTTATTTTTAGGTTTAGGTTTAGGTTTGGCTTACATTTTATTTTTTTTTTTAGGTTTAGGTTTTAGGTTTTTTAGGTTTATTTTAAGTTTTATTTTAGTTTAGGTTTAGGTTTATTTTTAGTTTATTTTATTTTATTTAGTTTAGGTTTAGGTTTAGTTTAGTTTATTTCATTTAGGTTTAATTTGTTTTAGTTTTATTTTATTTTGAGTTTAGGTTTATTTTATTTTTATATTTGGTTTAGGTTCTTTTTTAGTTTAGGGTTTTCGTTTTATTTTTTAATTATTTTTATGTTTATTTTTTAGATTTAGGTTTTTATTTAGTTTTTATTTTATTTTAATTTCGATTTATTTTATTTTTATTTTACCTTTTAATTTTATTTAGGTTATTTATTCTTAGGTTTATTTTATTTTATAGTTTAGTTTAGTTTTAATTTATTTTATTTTAGTTTATTTAATGTTATTTTAGGATAAAGTTTAAGTTTAGTTTAAGTTTTATTTTATTTTATTTTTATTTTATTTTGGTTTAGGTTATTATATATATTTTATTTTAGGTTTTATTTAGTTTAGGTTTAGGTTCTAGGTTTATTTTATTTAGGGTTTAGCGTTTAGTGTTTAGAGTTTAGTGGTTTATGGTCAGGATTTAGGTTTTTAGCTTTAGGGTTTAATGTTTAGGGTTGTGGTATGGTTAGCTTAGGGTATTTTCTTTTAAATTATGTAAACCGTTAGGTTTAGGTTTATTTCTTTATTTTAGTTTATTTTATTTATTTATTTTTGTTTATTTTTTTTATTTTGCTAGGATTTATTTTATTTATTTATTTTTTTAGGTTTTTTTATTTTAGTTTAATTTTAGTATGTTTAGGTTTGGGTTTGTCAAGTTTTATTTTTAGTTTATTTTATTTTAGGATTAAGTTTAGGTTTTATTTTTTTTTGAAGTTTAGGTTTTATGTTTTTATTTTAGGTTTATTTTTAGGTTTTATTTTAGTTTAGGTTTAGGTTTATTTTAGTTTATTGTATTTTATTTAGTTTTGGTTTAGGTTTAGGTTAAGATTTTATTTATTTTAGTTTATTCATTTTATTTTATGTTTATTTTTAGGTTTATTTTTTTTTAGTTTAGAGTTTATGTTTTATTTTTTTGTTTATTTTAGGTTTATGTTTTATTTAGTTTTATTTAGTTTTCATTTTAATTTAATTTAGGTTTATTTTATTTATATTTTATGTGTAGTTTTATTTTGTTAAATTTTTTATTCAAGGTTTATTTTATTTTTTAGCTTATATTATTATTTATTCTATTTTATTTTATGTTTTATTTTATTTTATTTTATTTTATTTTATTTTAGGTTTAGTTTCATTTTTATGTTTTTATTTTATTTCATTTTTTTTACTATTTTAGGTTTAGGTTTTTATTTATTTTATTTTTAGGTTTTATTTAGTGTAGCTTTAGATTTTATTTTTTGGGTTTAAGGTTTAGGGTTTAGGGTTTAGGGTTTAGGATTTTAGCCATGCTTTAGGGTTTATGGTTAGGGTTTAGGGTTTAGGGTTTAGGATTTAGGGTTTATGGTTTTTTTAAAAAAAATTAAATAAACTAGTAGGTTTAGGTTAATTTAGTTTTTTTTATTTAAGTTTATTTTATTTTCTATTTTTATTTAGTTTTATTTATTTATTTAAGTTTAGTTTTTAATTTGGTTTATTTTGCAAGTTTAGGTTTAATTTTTAGTTGAGTTTTATTTATATTTTATTTTTTAGGTTTAGGTTTAGGTTTATATTTATTATTTAGGTTTAAGTTTTAGGCATTTATTTTAGGTTTACTTTTAAGTTTTATATTTTAGTTTAGGTTTAGGTTTATTTTTAGTTTAGTTTCTTTTATTTACTTTGGGTTTAGGTTTAGGTTTAGGTGTTATTTATTTTAGTTAAGTTTATTATAGTTTAGGTTTAGGTTTTTATTTAATTTTTATTTTAGGTTTAGTTTTTTTTTTAGTTTAGGGTTTTTATTTAATTTTTATTTTTATTTATTTTTAGGTTTATTTTTTTAAGTTTTGATTTTTTATTTAGTTTTTATTTTTATTCTTTTTAAGTTTATTTTATTTTTATTTTATGTTTAATTTTTATTTTATTTAGGTTTTTTATTCTTAGGTTTATTTGATTTTTTTGTTAAGTTTATATATATATATATATATTTGGTTTAATTTAGTTTAGGTTTAGGTTTTGAGGTTATTAGGGTTTTGGGTTTTGGGTTTAGGATTTTAGGGTTTAGGTTTTTTTAAAATTAAGTAAACAGTTAGGTTTCGATTTATTTGGTTTATTTTTTATTTACTTTAATTTATTTTATAATTAATTTTTATTTAGGTTTATTTTTTATTTTTATTTGGTTTAGTTGATTTATTTTGGGTTTATTTATTTTTGTTTAGATTTTGTTTTAGTTTATTTTGTAGGTTTAGGTTTAGGTTTATGTTTATTTTAAGATGAGTTTTATTTTGATTTATTTGTAAGGTTTAGGTTTAATTTTTTATTTTAGGTTTAGGTATAGGTCTTTATTTTATTTTTTTTGGTTTAGGTTTTATTTTTATTTTAGGTTTTTTTAGATTTTATTTTTTTTTGTTTTAGGTTTACTTATTTTATTTTATTTTATTTAGTTTAGGTTTTGTTTATATTCGGTTTATGTTTTTTTTAGTTTAGTTTATTTTAGTTTAGGTTTAGGTTTATTTTATTTTGTTTATTTTTTTATTTAGGTTTATGTATTTTTAGTTTAAGGTTTATTTTATTTTATTTATTTTAGGTTTGTTTTTTTTAGGTTTAGGTTTTATTTTTTATTTTATATTATTTTAGGAATATTTTTTACATTTAGTTTTACTTTTATTTTGGTTTTATTCTTAGGTTTATTTTATTTTATAATTTAGTTTAGGTTTTAGTTATTTCATTAGTTTAGTTTTATTAGTTTATTTTATATTTTAGGTTTTGGTTTTAGGTTTTAGTTTAGGTTTTATTTTATATATTTTCTAATTTTATCTAGGATTAGGTTTATATGTATTTAGTTTTTTAGTTTTTAGGTTTTGTTTTAGGTTTAGGTTTTGTGGTAGTGTAGGTTTTAGGTTTAGGTTTAGTGTTAGGGTAGGGTAGTTTAGCTTTAGGGTTTAGGCTTTAGGGTTTATGGATTAGGGTTTAGGGTTCTAGGGTTTAGTGTTTCAAAAAAAAATTAAGCCTTTAGGTTTAGGTTTATTTTGTTTATTTCTTCATATTTATTTAGTTTAGTTTATTTATTTAGGTTTATTTATTTTAGCTTTATCTTTTAGGTTTAGGTTTAGTTGATGTTTATTTTTTAGTTGAGTTTTATTTTATTTTATTTTAAAGTTTAGGTTTTTTTTAGGTTTGGTTTAGGTTCTTACTTTATTTTTATTTAGGTTTTAGGTTTTATTTTAGGTTTATTTTAGGTTTATTTTTTTTAGTTTAGGTTTATTTTAGTTTATTTTATTTATTTAGTTTAGTTATTAAGGTTTATTTATTTTAGGTTTAGGTTTAAGTTTTATTTATTTTAATTTAGTTTATTTTTATTTAAGTTTAGGTTTTTTTATTTTGTTTATTTTATTTTTACTTTAGGTTTCGATTTTCTTTAGTTTAGGGTTTAGGTTTTATTTTTTATTTATTTTTAGGTTTATTTTTTAGGTTTAGGTTTTGTTTTTAATTTTTATTTTATTTTATTTTAGGTTTATTTTAGGTTTATTTTTTTATTTCACGTTTAGTTTTAATTTTATTTAGTTTTTTATTCTTAGGTTTACTTTAGATTTTAGTTTAGTTTAGGATTATTTAGTTTATTTTATTATTTATTTTATTATTTTAGGTCAGTTTAGGTTTTAGTATTTTATTTTATTTTATAGTTTAGGTTATTTTATATGTATTTAGTTTAGGTCAGTTTAGGTTTTTTAGTGTAGGGAGTTTGGGTTAGTTAGGTCAGGGTTAATATTGTTTAGGTTTAGGTTTTAGCTTTTGGGTTGGGTTTAGGGTTAGGGTCAGGGTAGGTTAGGGTGGGTTTTGAGTTAGTCAGGTTTAGTTTGTTTTTTAGTCAGCCTAGTTTAAGGTTTTTTTTAATTTAGTTTAGTTTAACATTTATTTAGGTTTAGTTTAGTAGTTTTATTTAGGGTTTAAGTTATTTTTTGGGTTTATTTAGTTTTTAGTTTATTTATTTTTAAGATTTATGGTTTGGGGTTTATGGTTAATTTTAGGGTTTAGGTTTTAGGGTTTAAGATTTAGGTTTAAGGTTTAGGTTTTTATTTTGGGTTTAAGGTTTATGGTTTAGGGTTTAGGTTTTATGGTTTAGGGTTTTAGGGTATATGGTTTAGGGTTTAGGGTTTTATGATTTTAGGATTTATGGTTAGGTTTTAGTTTAGTTTTAAGTTTTCTTTAATAGAGAATTAATTTAGATTCCACATTTCTTCTTTATCAACCAAGTAATACACCAAGTTTTCCAAGACACAAGTTATGATGTATAAAATGTTTAATTAGCAAAACAAAAACCTTAGATAATTAGAACACTTATAAAGTTTATAAGTTATAGATATCGACCATTCTTCGCTTTAGTTCCCATGAACTTCCATGGCTCTTAGTGGATTCACTATCATATTATCTCTTCCTACCACCATGGTAGCATCACTCCTTAGCCATGACCATGCTCCAACCACCAGCCCATATCCACCATCACCTATCCCCACCACCAATGTGATAAGTATGCCTTATTTTAGCCTCCACCACTAGATCTAGGAGCATGGTTGTGTGATGTTCTTGTTAAGATTTTTTTTATTTTAGTTTTAGTTTTAGGTTTGGTTTGGGGTTTAGGGTTTGGGTTAGGGTTTTAGATTTAGGGTTTAGGGTTTAGGTTTAGGTTTATGATTTAGGGTTTATGGTTTGGGCTTAAAGATAGGGGTTTATGCTTTTTAGGGTTTAGGTTTTAGTTTAGTGTTTAGGTTTAAGGTTTAGAGGTTTTGTTGGGTTTAGGTTTAGGGTTTGGGTTTATGGTTTCTTTTAAAATTAAGTAAACCGAGTTTAGTTTATTTAGTTTATTTTATTTATTTTAGTTAATTTTATTTTTATTTTATTTAATTTAGTATATTTTAATTTAAGTTTATTTATTTTAGTTTAGGTTTTATTTTGTTTATTTTTTAGGTTTAGGTTTAGGATTATTTTTTTAGTTGAGTTTTATTTTACTTTATTTTTAGGTTTATTTTATTTTTTATTTTAGGTTTATAGTTATTTTATTTATTTATTTTTGTTTAGATTTTAGGTTTATTTTAGGTTTTATTTTTAGTTTTGGTTGGTTTATTTTAGTTTATTTTATTTAGTTTAGGATTAGGTTTAGTTTATTTTAGGATTAGTTTAGGTTTTATTTATTTTAGTTTAGTTTATTTTAGTTTAGGTTTAGGTTTATTTTCTTTTTTTATTTTAGCTAGTTTAGGTTTTTTTTAGTTTAGTTTATTTTATTTTTATTTTTAGGTTTATTTTTTTAGGTTTATTTTTTATTTAGTTTCTATTTTATTATAGTATATTTTAGGTTTATTTTATTTTATTTCACGCTTTAATTTTTATTTTATTTTATTTTTTATTCTTAGGTTTTATTTTTTTAGTTTAGTTTATTTTATTAGATTATTTTATTTAATTTTTAGGTTTATGTTTATGTTTTAGTTTATGTTTATATTTTATTTTATTTATTTTACTTTATTTTGGTTTAGGTTGATTTATTTATTTTATTTTTTGGTATTATTTAGTTTAGGTTTAGGTTTTTAGTGTTTAGGGTTTAGGGTTTTAGGTTTATGGTTTAGGGTTTTAGGGTTTAGCATTTGTGTGGGTTTAGGGTTTTGGTCAGTTTTTATGGTTTTAAGGTTTAGGATTTAGGGTTTTGTTTAGTTTAAGGTTTATGGTTTTGGTTAGGTTTAGTTTGTGGTTTTAGTTTTGTGGTAGGTTAAGGTTTGGTTAGTTTAGGGTTTTAGGGTTTAGGTTTTGTGGTTTAGAGTTTTAGGGTTTAGGTTGTGGTTTAGGGTTTAGTTTTTTTTAAGTTTTTTTATTTAACATTTAGGGTTTAGGGTTTATGGTTTTTTGATGGTTTAGGGTTTGAGGGTTTATAGTTTAGGGTTTTAGTTTTTTTTCTTAAGAACAAATTAGAATCCATTTCTTCATTTCAATTTTAACCAAGTAACACAAAGTTTTCCAAGCACAAAGCAACATAGATAAAAATGAGCAAGAATAGCAAATCCCTAGATAACTAGAATCTATAAAGACATAGTTCCATAAGCTTCAAATCAGATCGGCCATTCTTCAATTTCTCCAGTTCCAATCAGAATCACCCCGGCCCCTCGAGTAGCGGGATCCACCATCATATCCCCGATCTCTCCCTCCACCACCACCACGACTGTAACCTCCATGGCTCTTCCCGCCTCCATAACCACCACTGCTCCAACCACCACCTCCATATCCACCACCACCTCCAGATCCCCCACCACCACTATGATAAGCGATGCCTTTGCCAGCCTCCATATCCGATCTAGACTGAGCTTGGTTGATGGTGATTTCGCCATCAAGGTTTCGCCTGCTCTGGGGTTTAGGTTTTAGGGTTTATTTTTTTTTAGTTTATTTTGTTACATTAGGTTTAGGTTTAGGTTTGGGGTTAGGTTTAGGGTTTGGGTTTGGGTTTAGGTTTAGGGTTTAGGTTTAGGATTTTAGCTTTGTTAAAGGTTTGGGGGTTTATAAGATTTATTTATGCTTTAGGGTTTAGGTTTAGGGTTGGGTTTAGGGTTTTTTTTAGGTTTAGGTTTAGAGTTTAGGTTTAGGATTTGGGTTTATGGTTTCTTTTAAAATTAAGAAACCAATAGTTTAGTTTAATTAGTTTATTTTATTTATTTTTTTATTTTATTTTAGATTATCTTATTTTATTTCTATTTAGTTTTATTTATTTTAGGTTTATTTATTTTAGTTTAGGTTTTTTTTTATTTTACTTTTATTTTTACGTTTGGTTTAGGATTATTTTTATTTTGAGTTTTTTATTTTTACTTTATTTTTTAGGTTTTGGTTTTATTTTTTATTTTAAGGTTTAGGTTTAATTTTTTATTTATCTTTTTAGGTTTAGGTTTTAGGTTTTTATTTTAGGTTTATTTTTAAGTTTTATTTTTTAGTTTGGGTTTAAGTTTATTTTTAGTTTATTTTTTATTTAGTTCAGTTTATTTTATTTTTTATTTTAATTTATGTTTAATTTTTCTTTTAATTTAGTTTAGTTTACTTATTTTAGGTTTATTTATTTTTGTTTATTTTTTAGGTTTATGTTTAGGTTTATGTTTATTTTTTAGTTTAGTTTTATTTTTATTTTATTGTTTATGTTTAATTTTATTTTTTATTTTTAGGTTTAAGTTCAGGTTTTTATTTTATTTTATTATGTTTAAGTTTTCTATTTTTATTTTAGGTTTATTTTTAGATTTTATTTTTTAGTTTTGAAATAGGTTTATATTTAGTTTAGTTTATTTTATTAAGTTTAAGGTTTATGTTTAATTGATTTTAGGTTTAGGATTAGGTTTTATTTAATTTTTCTTAGTTTATATTAATTTAGGTTTAAGTTTTTTTTATTTTGTTTATTTTATGTATAAGTTTTTTTTAGTTTAGGGTTTAGGTTTTATTTTTTTTATTTTAGGTTTTTTTAGTCTTTCATTTAGTTTTTATTTTATTTTATTTTATGTTTAATTTATTTTTATTTTACCTTTACTAATTATTTTATTTAGGTTTTTTTATTTTTAGGTTTATTTTATTTTTTTAGTTTAGTTTAGGATTTTATTTAGTTTATTTTATTTTTTAGATTTAGGTTTAGGTTTATGCTTATGTTTTAGTTTAGGTTTTTATTTTATTTTAGCATTTATGTTATTTAGGTTTAGGTTTATTTATTTTATTTTTAGGTTTTGTTTAGTTTATGTTTAGGTTTTTAATGTTTAGGATTTAGATTGTGGTGTGGTCTGTGGTTTAGGTTTAAGGTTTTAGGGTTTAGGGTTTAGGGTCAAGGGTTTAGTGTTTAAGGTTTAGGGTTTAGGGTTTTTAGTTTTTTTTATATAGAACAAATTCTCATTCAACATTTCTTCTTTGTGTATTTAGTTTATTTTGTATTTATTTTAATTTATTTTATTTTTTATTTTTATTTATGATTTTTTTTTTTTTTTTTAGTTTAGTTTATTTATTTTAGTTTATTTATTTTAGTTTAGGTTTTTATTTATTTGATTTTTTAAGTTTAGGTTAAAGTTTAGGTTTATTTTAGTTGAGTTTTATTTTATTTTGTTTTAGGTTTTGATTTGTTTTTCATTTTAGGTTAGTTTAGTTAAGTTTTTATTTTATTTTATTTATTTAAGTATTAGTTTTATTTTAGGTTTATTTTAGGTTTTATTTTTAGTTTAGGTTTAGTTTTTTTTATTTTATTTTATTTAGTTTAGGGTTTAGTTTATTTATTTAGTTTAGGTTTATTTTATTTTATTTATTTATTTTAGTTTTATTTTTTAGGTTTATTTTATTTTAGGTTTTATTTAGTATTTTATTTTATTTATTTTATTTTATTTTATTTTAAGTTTAGTTTTATTTTATTTTATTTTATTTAAGTTTATTTTTTTTGTTTAAGTTTAGGTTTTAGGTTCTTTTTATTTTATTATTTTATGGATCAGGTTTATTTATTTTATTTATTTTTAGGTATTTGGTTAGTTTTTTTGGTCAGGGTGGGTTTGTGGTTAGAGTTTTGGTTTGGGTTTAGGGTTTGGGGTCAGGTCAGGGTTTAAGTGTGGAAGATTTAGGATCAGGGTGGGTTATGGTTTAGGGTTTAGGGTATGGTTGGGTGGGTTAAAAGTTAGTGAAGGCCTTGGATCAGGGATGATAGGGTTTGGGTTTTGGTTGGCCTAGGGCTCAGGGTTTGGTGGCCCAGGGTTTGGGTTTTAATGTGTGGTTTAGGGTTTGGTTTTATTTATGTTTTAGGATTTTATGGTTTGGTTTTAGGGTTTTGGGTTATAGGTTTAGGGTTTAGAGTTTAGGGTTTAGGGTTAGTTTTAGAGTTTAGGGTTAGGGTTTTGTTTTTTATTATTTTTATTATTTATTTTTTTATATTAAGTAAACTAGTAGGTTTAGGTTTATTTACTTTATTTTTTATTTATTTTAATTTTATTTATTTTAATTTTGATTTAAGTTTATTTTATTTTTATTTAGTTTTAGTTTCTTTATGTTAGGTTAATTATTTTAGTTTAGGATTTTATTTTAGTTTATTTTTTTAGGTTTAGGTTTATTTTAGTATATTTTTATTTTAATTTTATTTTGGTATAAGTTTTATTTTAATTTTAGGTTTAGTTTTTTTTTATTTTATTTTTTTTAGGTTTAGGTTTTAGGTTTATTTTATGTTTATTTTTAGGTTTTATTTTTTAGTTTATGTTTTGGTTTATTTTTAGTTTATTTTATTTTACTTACTTTAGGTTTAGTGTTTGGTTTTATTTATTTTAGTTTAATTTATTTTAGTGTAGGTTTAAGTTTATTTTATTTTTATTTTATGTTTAGGTTTTTTTAGTTTAGGGTTTAGCTTTTATTTTTCATTTATTTCTAGGTTTTATTTTTAGGTTTATGTTTTTATTTAGTTACATTCAACAATGATAACTTACTCTTAGGGACGATCGAGCACAACTACCTCTTTACATTACAGTGGATGTTGGCAGATACATTCTATCTAGAGTTCTGGTTGACCTAGGTATATCAGACAACATTATCAGTCTAAAAACCCTTGTCTACTCTAGGATCAACATCTCCAAACTCCAAAAAGAAAGGATGATGTTGAGAGGATTCAATGAACACAAGGTGAGGGACTTATGGTACTTATTTTTGGATCTTGGGGGAGGGGAACACCACGCAGATCATAGGTGGGTACTTTTTGAGTTTATAGGGTACAATATTTAGGTATGATGTACTATCTCAAAAGATAGAGGCATCACCCTATAATGGACTTAATCATATAATAAGGACTACTAAGATGAATAAAGTAAGGTTTATATTAAACAAGGTTCCTATGGAGGTAAGCCTTGATAGTTAATTACATCTTAAGAAGTGAAATTTTCTAAGAATACTCTCAATTAGAGTAGACAATTATCATCTACAAATATTTGTATGTTAGACGATCAAAGGATTGGTTGTATTTGGAAAGTCATTTGAGAAAGTTCTAGGAGAAGACTTACCTTTAGAATCCAAATGAAATAAGTAGGAAATCCTCATGATACTAGGAAGCCTAGTGAGCATTCCAATCTACCTTATGGTTGGGTTTTATAATTTTAAAGTTGAGGAGATTTATATGTTTTCATTTGAAATTTAAATAGATTACTAGGGAATATAATCCACCAACACAAGGTTGTGGGAAGGCCTAAGAGGTGAGGATTTATGATTGTAGCCCAAAGGAAATAGCCACCTCAAATCCTAAATCTAGGGAACTTTAGTATAAGCTAAAGCACGACCTAAATCTAAGTGATAGGTGGACATATGAGTTTACCTCCACAAGAGAGAATAAATTGTCCATCTCTGACTTATAACCTTGGAGTGGCGCCTAACTCCTCCTATAATTTTAAAACCATGTAGTCGGTCTTCAATTGCAAGATAGCTAGGGTAGTTATTTAATTAGAAAGAGACTAAAGTCCTAAACACACTCCCTAAGAGACTAGAGCATGAGTGGTATGAGCATATGACTTAATCTATAGATGCAAAATCTATAGATGCAAAATCTTTTCAAATTTTATTTCATTTTAAATGGATTATTTTCATAGAGGCTTTAGGATTTTTATGCCTAAATGCATGATGAAATAGGTTATGGGTCAAATCTAGAAGAAGGTGTTCTCCACCATAAGGGATGCCCTCATATGTCAAGCATTCCTTTATCATGCAAGGGATCCTTCATGTTCAAGAGAGAATATGCATGCATGATGTGAAACATGCACAACCATACAATTAAGGGGTTGCTAAATCTTTTAATTATCTTATTTATGTCTTAGTTTTATGATGAGGTTATGAGTTGTTTAAAATTTAGTTATGAGTGATTAGTTGGGAAAAGTTATTTTATCCTAAGTATCCAAGCAAACACATTAAAACATCAATCATTTAAGAAACTATGAAAAGCATGTGCCTATGCATAATGTAAACATAACATCAAACAATTATATAAACTATCATAAAAGAATAAAATGTGCAGTACCCATACACAACTTGAAGAGAAAAGATGGATAGCCAAGCTCTACCCTTATACAACTTGGAATATGAAAGAGTAATTATAATTGTATTAAATGCTATTCTTTTCTTCCCTACCTTAAGCCTTCAGGCCACTGCTCATCCTAATCCCCAATAGCACTAATCCTAATTCTAATTGCAGAAATTACATTGATGTGGTAAAAGTAAATCTAACTACACCTGCAAAATAGTGGTTAGCTAAATATACATATAATCCCAAGCAATCAGTATTTATAATTTGGACTTAGCACCTACACATGGGTAACTAAGTCCACCCCTAACATGGATTATGCTTAAGGATTAAGCAACTAAAAAAGAGCATTCACATTTATTTTTAAGCATCCTTTAAGCATAATCCCATGCAGAAAACATGATTAGGCTAATATTGGCCTATCATCAAGTCTACGAAGCATACACTCTAACATCCAATCTAAAATAATACATCATAAAACAAAACATACATCACATCATACATGATCCTAACTTAGAGCTAAGTGGTGACTTAAATTTAATGTGTGTATTAAGGTTTGTGGTAAGTCTTGTTAGGCATTAGTGTTGTATTTTCTAAGTGTAGAAGGATTCAATTAAACATGAAAGGTTGATTTCACTTGAAGTAGTTTAATTGATTTGAGAATTTTAATTTGTATTTTCTTTTGTTTAATTTGATTACACTTAGCAACTAAGTGTTATTAAAAGAAAAAAAGATGTTTTCCCTTTTTCATTCCTACCTTAAGTCACTTTATAAAGTATATTAATTTGATTTAGTTCTTTTTAGTGAATGGCTTGTTAAATGATTTAATTAATCATAAGTTTAGGTTCACTTTAAATAATCTTATTCAAAATGAAAGGCATCTAAAGATTAATTAATTCAATTACTACCACATGACATATATTAAATCATTCCTTTCCATCACGTGTAACATGCATATGATTTAATCCTAAATGTATCTATACATGCAACATATTTTAGCACACTTAAATGATGAATGTATGTGTATGTTTAAAATTTATATTTTATTTGATTGAATTATTTAAACATATTAATTTAAAACTTTATCCAAGTTTTTATACAAAAGGACATAATAATGAATTAAATAAGCATGTGTCATTGTTAAATAAGAAAAGTGAGGTAATCAAATGACCTCCTGAGCTAGCTAAAGCCTCATTCTAGGATTTTAACTATATAACCATTTGCATTCAAACATAGGTAAATTCATACATAAAACATAGGAAGTAAGCTCCAAATCATATGGCTAATTAATTCAACAACTTAGTCAATTATGAATGCATGCAATTTTAATGTAAAATGGGATTTTCAACTAATCACATATACATATACATGTACAAAGATATAAGCAAGTAAGTGTTGTTGTTAAACCAAGGAAGTGAGGCAATCAAATGACCTCCTTGGAGCTAACTAAAGTCTTGTATTCGCGGGATGTCCAGACTATATACTTACTTTCCTTGGACACACATGGATGTACACATAAATGAGGGAAAGAAAATCATGCAAAGATTGCAATTTTTTTTATTGAATCAGTAATATATCTGAATTAAAGCTCTATCCAAATTCTAATGTTGAAATACATAAGAATGAAATCAAATGGGTACATGATGTTGTTAAACCAAGGAAGTGAGGTAATCAAATTACCTCCTTGGGGCTAGCTTGAGCCTCGTGTTCCCGGGATGTCCAGATTTTATACCCATTACCGTTCAATCTTATATAAATCAACATCAATAGAGGAAAGAGAACTCAACATTCATACACTTAAGCTATAAGCACATGCATTTCTTATGTATTTATAACTAGCATCATAACACATATTATTATTCATTTATAAGCTTTTGAAAAATACATTTGGATTTAATAATGATAATATCCACATATATTTAAATTAAATCAACACATGCAAGCTTACATAATGGAAATCCATCATATTTTACTTGATTTTGAAAAGATGGATCCATGAATTCAAATGACATACCAAATTTAACATGATTGGAAAGAGGACAATCAAATATAAGCATGTGATTCATTCAACCAAACTAGTTCTTAAAGATAATCAAATCAAATAAGATTATTTAAAGCAAACCAAAGCTTCTTTATTAATTAAGTTTTGGATTTGAGTTGATTTAAAAAGGACAAGAAAAATCATCACTTAATGTTTTGAACCCATTCCCACATTAGTGATTTGATTTATTTTAAGGAAATGTAATTAAGTTATTTTATGGGTTAATTAAGTTGAACCCTTAATTAGATGAATTAATTACCCTTACCTACCTTAAAGTAATTAACTAAATAATTATGAGCCAACATGATATGCATAGAAAATAAACTTGCAATGATCTTAGGAAATAAAATGGGCCTAATGCAATTGGCTCATGATTAATAGTTAATTAGATTAAGGGACTTAATTAATTACTCATATGGTTTTTCCATACATGTGGACTAACCATAATTTTTTAAAACTCCTTTAGGTTATCAAACACCTATAGATCTGCCCCATAATTTAATTAATTAAGATCTGATGTGATTATTATTTCAATTTGATTACGTGATTTAATTATTTAGTTAAATCTTAGTTAATTTTATTTAAGAAAAGTCTGAAATGAACTTAGGGAAAGGGCTCCCAACACTATTCCTAGGTTAACTTACTGTTGAACAATGATAAGTAAACTTAACTAATCAATTTATTATTGTTCATGGGATTAATGAATCATTAATTAACTTAAAAGAGTAGTTATGGTTTAATTAGTTAATTTTCCAAATTTTGTGAGCAATAAATCCCAAGAAAATCATGGGAGAGGTCATCTCGTTAAATTAACAATTAAAATTTGGGATTAATTGCTCAAGTAATTAAAGAGTAAATAAGCTAAATAATTTTATAATTAAACCTTAATTACTATTAAAAATAGTTAAGATCATTTTAATTAATTCTCTAAAATACTTTTAAAATAAGTATTTATTTATGTTTTTGATTTCTATGATTTTTTATGATTTTTATAAGTTTTAGTCATTAAAAATGATTAATTAAGCCTAATTAAAGCCTAACCGAGGCCACACATGGCACGACGGTGCACTTTCCACGTGGAGCCACGGGAATGGCTACTTAAAACTTGCCCGACTTAGCACCTACGTGGAGCTGGCAGATGCGCTTCCTCATCCACTATTCGATCTAAGATCGGATCGCTATAATTAATCTCGTAGGTTAATTGGACTAAATTAGATTGATCTAATAGATCTAATTGCTGACCGCCCATTTTGATCAATCTAAATGGACCCACACATTCATTCGATAAAAGGGGATCCAACGGTTGAGATCACATGAGATGCATGTTTTCGTCATAAAGGTCCAACCCACTTTTGCCTAAGGATTAGTTTTGGATGCATACCTCATCGAAGCTCAAGACCAGTGGCTAGAATAATTGAAGAAGCTTCAGCTAGTGGAGATGAAGCCCTATTGAGTAGTAATTAGAGCTTGACTTTGATTGAAGTGCCACCTTCGGTGCTGGGGAAGCTTGGGAGATTATTCACTCTTGCTTGATGAGGCCTAGGAAGGTACATGCAAAGTTAATTTGAGTTTGATGGAGAAGAAGTTAGGTCCGAAATGGGAGTATTTCGTGAGATGGAATGACATTTTTTGATCGAGGAACGAGCTTAACGGAATGGCTCTAGCAGCTCATCTTGGTAGGGCTCGAGGAATGATTTTTTATGTGTTTGAGTAGAAACGAAGTGTATACCTCACCCCCCTTCATCTTGATCGACTGGGATTGTGGTTTTCTAGTGGCCATCCACCATCTCGGGAGTCTTGGGTGGCGTGGAGGCAATAAGTTGGCTTGGCTTAGTTGGTCAAGGTGTGGATGTGGTTGCTAAAGAAGAATCATGGGTGTCATAAGGGTTTCAAATGCACCAATGGGGAGGGTGAGGTGGTTTCACCTCTCATAGATCATCTCTGACCCAACCACTCCTTAGGTCAGGTTGGGCAATGTCCTAGGTGCCTGGTGGACCATTGGGAGAGTACTTAGTGGCCAAGGAATGGAAATGACCACATACACAGGTAGAATGATCATTTGGCATTGGATTTGATTTGGGTAGAATTAAAATGAGCCAAAAGTGGGTTATTCTAAATTTCATGTTAATTGGAGTTGATTCACTGTTTTGAATTTGACTCATTTAGGTCAAATTAGGTTAGGTTAAGTTGACCAATTGGTCATATTGGGTCAAACCAAGGGTTGGGTCAAGTTCATATGATCATTTGGGTTATTTTGGTTCAATTGGTTCTGCATAGTTTGGCTTAGATTTAATTTTGGCTCATTCAATTCATTTGGGTCAAATAAAGTTGACCAATTTGACCAAATAAATTGGCTTGTGAGTGTTGGTTTGGGTTTACTTCACCAATTGAAGATGATTGTAGGCTTTGGTTTCAATTAATTTTGATTTAGTTTTGATTTAGGCCTACTTAAAATTTTAGGTTTTTATTTTATTTTATTTTATTATTTTATTTAGGTTTAGGTATTTTTATATATTTTATTTTAGTTTTATTCAATTTAGTTTTAGTTTTTTTTTGGTTTTAGGGTTTAGGGTTTAGGGTTTTGTGGTTTAGGGTTTAGGGTGGGTTTAGGGTTTATGGTTTAGGGTTTAGGGTTTTAGGTTTAAGGTTTAGGTCTAGGCTTTAGGGTTTGGTTTTTAGCATTTGGGGTTAGCTTAGGTTTAGGGTTTTGTTTTTTTTTAATTATTTAAATCAGTTGGTTTAGTTTACTTAGTTAATTTAGTTAATTTTTTATTTAATTTAGTTTATTTTATTATTTATTTTTTTTATGTTTATTTTTATTTAGTTCATTATATTTATTTTAGGTTTATTTTGTTTATTTAGGTTTTTCTTTATTTAGTTAATTTTTATGTTTTGGGTTTAGGTTTAGTTTTATTTTTTAGTTGAGTTTTATTTTTATTTTATTTTTTAGGTTTAGGTTTTATTTTTTATTTTTATTTTTAGGTTTAGGTTTTTATTTTATTTTCTGAGGTTTTGGTTTTAGGTTTTTATTTTAGGTTTTATTTTTTAGTTTATTTTATTTTATTTAGTTTTGGTTTAGGTTTTATTAGTTTTAGTTTAGTTTATTTTAGTTTAAGTTTAGATTTTTTTTAGTTTAGAGTTTAGGTTTTATTTTTTATTTTTTAGGTTTATTTTTAGGTTTAAGTTTAGATTTTCATTTTATTTAGGTTTATTTTATTTTTATTTTGTTTAGTTTTATTTATATTATCTTTTTATTCTTAGATTTATTTTATTTTAGTTTAGTTTAGGTTATTATTTATTTTATTATAGTTTATTTTATTATATTATTATTATTTATTTAGGTTTTAGTTTTAGGTTTTATTTTATTATTTTTTTTATTTTATTTAGGTTTAGTTTTTTTATTTATTTTATTTTAGGTTTTATTTTGTTTTAGAGTTTTAGGTTTCTAGGGTTTTTGGTTTTAGTTTGGGCTAGTTTTAGGGTTTAATGGTTTAGGTTTGTTTTTAAGGTTTAGGTTTAAGATTTATAGTTAGGTTGGTTTGGGGTTTAGTGGTTTAGGTAGTTTAGGGTTTTAGGATTTAGGGATTAAGGATTTTAGGTTTGTTGGGAGTTTAGTCAGAGGTTCAGGTTTAGGGTTTTAGTTATTTTGGGTAGTTTAGATTTGGGGTTTAGGATAGTTTATGGTTTAGAGTTTGGTTTAATTTTTTTAAATTTAAGTCAACCAGGTTATGGTTTATTTAGTTTATTTTAATTTATTTTAGTTTATTTTAGTTTTTTATTTTATTTAATTTAGTTTATTTATTTTAGGTTTATTTATTTTGTTTATTTTAATTTATTTTTTTTTTTGGTTTAGGTTTATGTTTTCTTTAGTTTAGTTTTCTTTAAATTTATTTTAGATTTAGGTGTTATTGTAGTTTTATTTATCTTTATGTTTTATTTTGGTTTATTTTTAGGTTTAGCTTTTTATTTACATTTATTTTATTTTATTTTAAGAACTTTTATTTTTATTTTACATTTATTTTTTTTATTTAGGTTTTTTTTTATTTTTTGGTTTATTATATTTTATACTTTAGTTTAGGTTTTTATTTTTTTTATTTTAGTTTATTTTTTTTATTTTATTTTATTTAGTTTAGTTTAGGTTTATGTTTATGTTAGGTTATTTAGGTTTTTATTTTATTTTATTTTATTTAGGTTTAGATTTTTTAATGATTTGATTTTAGGTTTAGTCAGGTTTAGGTTTAGGTTTTTAGGGCATAGGGTCCAGGTAGGGTTTAGGGTTAGGGTTTAGGATTTAAGGAGTTTTGGGTGGGTTGGGTTAGTGGTAGATTTAGGGTGTGGTGGGGTTTAGGGTTAGCATAGGGTAGGTTTAGGGCAAAGTAGGGTTTAGGTGGTAGGTTTAGGTCAGGTAGAGTGAGTAGAGTTTAGGGTCACTTTAAGGTTTAAGATTTTAGGGTTTTTTTTTAAATTAAGTAAACTGGCAAGTTTAGGTTTATTTAGTTTTTTTTTTATTTTTTATTTTGCTTTAGGTTTCTTTTTATTTTTATTTAGTTTATTTTATTTATTTTAGGATTATTTATTTTAGTTTAGGTTTTTTATTATATATTTTAGTTTTGGTTTATTTTTTTAATTTTAGTTTTATTTTTTATTTTATTTTTTAAATTATTTTATTTTTATTTTAAGTTAGGTTTAGGTTTTATTTTATTTTCTTAGTTTAGGTTTAGGTTTATTTTAGGTTTTATTTAGTTTAGGTTTAGGTTTAGTTTTATTTTATTTTAGGTAAGTTTAGTTTTATTTATTTAGTTTTTTATATATTTTTTAGTTTAGTTTTGGTTTTAATTATTTTATTTTAGTTTATTTTATTGGATTATTATTTTATTTTTTAGGTTTGGTTTATGGTTTATTTGGTTTTATTTTATTTATTTTATTTTACATTTAGGTTTTATTTATTTATTTTATTTTAGATTTATTTAGTTTAGGTTTGGGTTTTAGTTTAAGGTTTAGGGCCAGGGTTTAGTTTTGTGGTATGGTTTAGGGTTTTTTAGGTTTAGGTTTAGTGGCTCAGGTTTGGGGTTAGGTAGGGTTTGGGTTTGGGGTGGTTTGGGCTCATGGTCTGTTTTAGGGCTCAGGGTTTAGGGTAGGTTTTGTGGTTAGGGTTTAGGGTCAGGTTGGGGTCAGGTAGGGTTTGGACTGGTTTGGGGGTTTTAGGGTTTTGTGGTAGGCAGCAGGTATGGTAAAGTGCAGCATAGGTCAGTTACAGTGTTTGGTAGATTTTAAGGTTTAGGTAGGGTTTGATTTTGGGGTTTACACCATTATGGTTTAGGCACAGTTTAGGGTTTATTTTAGTTTAAGGTAGTTTTAGGCCTATTTAGGTTTAGGGTTTTTTTTATCATTTTAAAATTAACCAAACCAGCAGGTTTAGGTTTATTTTTTATTTTTATTTTATATTAGTTTATTTTATTTATTTTGACTTAGTTTTTATTTTTTATTTAGATTAGTTTATTTTATTTAGGTTTATTTATTTTTAGGATTTTATAGTTTTTATGTGTAGTTTATTTTTGTTTTATTTTAGTTTATTTAGGTTTAGGTTATTTTATTTTATTTATTTTATGTTATATTTTAGTTTTGGGTTAAGGTTTTTATTTATTTTATTTAGTTTAGGTTTAGTTTTTTTTATTTTAAATTTAAGTTTAGGTTTAATTTATTTTATTTAGTTTATTTTAGTTTAGGTTTTTATTTTATTTAAAGTAAGTTTAGTTTATTTATTTATATTTAAGGTTTAGGATTTTATAGTTTAGTTTTTTTATTTATTGGTTTTATTTTTTAGTTTTTATTTATTTTATTTTATTTATTAGGTTTATTTATTTTATTTAAGTTTAGTTTTATTTAATTGGTTTTAGTTATTTATTTTATTTATTTATTTAGTTTAGGGTTTAGGGTTTGGTAAGTTTAGTTTAGGGTTTAGGGTTTTAGCTCAGTGGTTTAGTTTTAGGGTTTTAGGTTTTGGTTTAGGGTTAGCTTTAGGTTTTATTTTAGTCTATTTTCCGGTTTAGGTTTAGGTTTTTTGTTTATTTTTTTAGTTTAGTTTAATTTTTATTTTATTTTTAGGTTTATATTTTTATTTTATTTTGTAGGTTTAGGTTTTAGGTTTTTATTTTAGGTTTATTATTGAGTTTTATTTTTGAGCTCTTTAAGTTTATTTTTGTTTATTTTATTTTATTTAGTTTAGGGTTTAGGTTTAGTTTATTTTAGGTTTAGGTATTATTTATTTTTGTTTAGTTTATTTTAGTTTAGGTTTAGGTTTATTTTATTTAGTTTATTTTATATTATTTATTTTGTTTTTATTTTAGGTTTAGGGTTTAGATTTTATTGTTTATTTATTTCTAGGATTTATTATTTAGTTTTATTTTTTAGTTTTAGGTTTTTATTTAGTTTTTATTTTATTTTATTTTAATTTTATTGTATTTTTATTTTACGTTTAGTTTTTATTTTATTTAGGTTTTTTTCTTAGGTTTAATTTATTTTTTAGTTTAGTTTAGGTTTTCATTTATTTTATTTTAGTTTATTTTTATTAGTTTATTTTATTTTATTTTTTTTTTAGGTTTAGGTTCAAGTTTTAGTTTAGGTTTTTATTTTATTTTATTTTCTAATTTTATTTAGGTGTAGGTCTTTTTATTTATTTTTTTTCTAGGTTTTATTTAGTTTTTTTTAAAGGAAACCCAAGGAGGGGAGAATTTTATTGCCACAAAGAAAGGAGTACAAGGTTCTTAAGAGGGGATAATTTAACTAACTACCAAAGAGCTACATTCAACCTAGAGAAAAATCCTCTATCTACAACAAAAGCAAGGAAACTAAATAAAAGAAGTAAAAGACCAAAAATAAATAAGAAATACTCAAGAAACATGACTAATAGAGGCCCACTACTAGATTCAGAGGTCTTTAGAGTTGCACAATCATCTAGAATGACCAAGGAACCAGAAAAGAAAGTGCAAGCAACTAGAAATTGTAATTAGCACTAGAGAAAATCATGCTTTAGCACATAACAAAGAGCAATATAAGAGAAAATTTCTAATAAGGCTTGGGCTCAGTCACTTGCATCTTTAACGGCAACCAGAAATGTGAGCATCCATACTTCAAAAGAAGGGTTACAGTCACATATGCTGCTACTAGCCAAAAGAAAGTAGGGCAATCATCCCAGCCATCATAGCCTACTTACTTGGACAAAGGAAATCCGCCAAAGAGTGGCAATCAACATTTCTCTAGTACTTACAGCCCAAGCAACAGAAAAAGCTATCCCACAAATCACCTAGCCGACTAAAGGCCACCAAGCCCGAAAAGTAGTAGCTTCAACAAAACCACCACAATAGAAATGAAAGAGTAGTTGCCAAGTATTCACTCAGAAAGCAAAGCCACCATGGATAGGAAACAAACCCACCAGAGTCACCAGACAACCACAAGTAACATCCCAAAACCAAAATAGCAACCTACAACTAGCACCAAAAAACCAACAATTCCTAACCAGATTAGAGCACAATGCCAACACTAATAGTAGCCACCAGTCCAACCCAAATAATAGAGCCAAGAAATAAAAAGGCAGTCGCCAAACCTCCATCTCGGACAGTATGATATCCATAGGAAAATTGTAGCACTCAGCCACCATAAGGCCAAAATCAAAATAAAGAAAAACCACCTAAAGGGCAACCCTACCAACTAAGAACATTTCAAAAAGAAAAACAAAAATAAAACCAACCAAACTAGCCAACACAACCAACCAAACCAGCCAACCCACAAGTCCACCCATCAAATTAACAAAGCAGTACATGAGGCAACTTTGATAAGGAAACAACCACTCCAAAAGGAAGGAAATCCCAACATAGAGAGAGACAGGCATAGTGATAACTAACAAGAAGCCACCAAAACAACCAAGAAACAAATGGTAATCACCCAATCAAATAAAAAATTGCAGCCGGGGAGGACCACCCAACCACCAATAGCCAACCAGAGGGGCAGGGAAAATAGACCAAGGCCCCAACCAGACACAAAAACCACCAAAAGGCCCAGCACAAACTCAAGAGTGAAAAGATCAACATCAACCATCAAATAATAGCCACCCAAGACATTCAGGTAGAGTGTAGTAGCAAACAACAGAACCCACCAGGCCCAAAAATAGCAACAAAAAACCTTCCTAAGTAAGGAAACAACCAGCCAAAACTAGAGACAAAACTAGGACCAACTAAGAAAAGGGAAAAACCAAAAGTAGGTAGAGGCATAACCCAAAAGGAGGCCACCACAAGGTCAAGGCAGCACATGAAGAAACTATTGACAATGAGATCCTTATATAAAATAGTCAACCAAAGAGAACACCTCTCCAACTAAAGAGGCTGAACAACTAGCCACCACCTCAAAGAGATCTCCCAAGTATAATAGCACAAACCAAACAAGAGAGTGAACCAGCCAAAGGAATGTGGCAAAATGAAAATGCATTCAGAGAAAAGCATGGTAAACCTAAAAAATACAAAGCAAGATTAATTTTTAAGATAAGGTAATGTTATCCAGATTAACCAAGCCTTTCAATTGTCTAGGTAAATTAAGATGATCATAAAGAGTGAGATCATTTAACTTAGTACCTTGATTAGCCAGATAATCTGCATAGGCATTTCCTTCATGCAAAATGTGAGAAATTTTAAAGCATACTTGAGAGAGGAGAGCTCTAGTAGGATTAAGATGATAGAATAAATCTGCATTCCCCATCTTAGTGGAAGTCAGCATGTCAATGAGTAAGAGAGCATCAACTTCAATCCAAATATTGAAAAACCTTTTTGCAAGCAAATGTCAATAACTTTGTTTACAACCATTAATTTAGCATATATAACAGAACAAGTTTTAATAGGATAAGCAAAATAATAAATGACATTACCTTTAAAATCCCTAAAAATACCACCACAACCAAATGTATTCTGAGAGACAGAGCCATCTATATTAATTTTAATAATATTGCTATGAGGTTTTATCCAATATATAATATTATCTTCTTTACAGAAGGAGATCTCAGGTAGGTAAAGACCCAATTTCTTTGCCACAAATTTGCAATCTCTAAAATGTTGGTTACTAATTAAATTAGCATTAAATAATGCATCAATTTTTTGTTTGGTTCTAGAAAAATTTTTTTTATGATTCATAAGAATACCATGATATTTAGCATCATTTCTATCAATCCATATGAACCAAATAAGGGTAATGGAAATTAAAACTTCGATATGAACTTTCACAAGTTTTTGGAAACAAGCTTCAGGAAGTTGATATAAAGAAACAAAGCCATTGAAATGGTTAGTATTAAGAAGATCATCATACTAAAACCATAATTTGGAGGCAATAACACCATTGACAAAAACATGATTAACATTTTTGATATGAAAACAACAATAACATTTGGAAGCTTAATGAAAGCCTTTATCCCATAACAAAGAATCAATAGGAATGATGTTTTCCAGAATTCTCCAAGTAAGGATAGAATAAGAGATGGGGATGATATTATTCTAAAGTTTAATAAGTACAACAAAAGAAGTATGAGCATCTCTAATATAATTCGAAGCATCTTTAAGAATAAAATCTCTATTATAAGACACCTTTAAAAGAATTTGATCTGACTTGTTGGAAAGGATGGGAATATCACTAAATTTATCAAATAGATAGGAATAAAATTGGTAAGTTTACTATCATTCCACTTATTATTAAGCCAAAATGAGTTAACTTTTATAGTAGCAGTAGAATGGGTAGCTAATATAGCATCAATAGAACCACCACAAATTCAGTTGTCTTGCCAAAAGAATGAATATCTTGAATTTATACCCTAAGATATCAAGGATTTGACCTCCCATTTAATGGAGCAAAGCCTTTTCCAAACTAGGGAGTCACCCACTTTATAAGAACAAATAAGATGGTACTTACCCTGGTAGTATTTAGCAGTCATAAAATTAGCCTAGAAGCTATCTTTTTTTCTAAAATTCCACTAGAGTTTATGTGAGAAGGCAATAATAGCTTCACGAATAGATTTGCATCCAAGCCCACCTTCAGCCAGGGGACCACAACATTTATGCCAAGAAGTCCAATGCATCTTTTTAACTGAATTATTAGAGCCCCAAAAAAATTTATTAAGGAGGCAATCAATTCTATTTAAGATAGAATTAGTAGGGATAATGGCATGAATATGATATAAAGGCATCAGATTAAGAGTACTCTTAAGCAAAGTAAGCCTACCACCAAAAGAAGGTAAGTGAAATTCCCACATTGAAATTTTATTAGAAATTTTTTTGATAAGCTAATAAAAAGATGGGATCTTTTTTACTTTTAAAAGAAGAGCACTTGGATATTTAATAGGAGTTGTTGGTGTTTAAAGTTAGTGATTCTCAAGATATGATTGATTTTTATTAGAAATTTTGATGAGGTAATGAAGCAACTCTCTTTCATTAATAGAAAGACCACTTTCTCTACCAAAAAATATTTAAAAATTTCTTAAGTCTTTTGATATGATGAAGGGAAGCATTACAAAAGATAATGAAATCAGCAAAGCTAAGATGAGAAATAGGGATACCACCAAGAGTTCTAAAGTACATGCTAGGATTGTTATTGAATAAATCATTTAAACTACTTGAAAGGTATTCCACAACAATAATAAGCAAAGAAGGGGACAAAGGATCTCCTTGTCTCAAACCATGAGCAGAAGGAAAAAAGCCTAAAGCTTCACCATTAAGAAGAATAAAAAACCAGGCATTATTAATACAATTTTTAATAAGGTTAATGAAATTATCTGAGAAACCAAATAAATGCAAGATATTTAAAAGGAAATCCCAAGAAATATTATCAAAGGCTTTAGAAATATTTAATTTAAAAGGGATGTTACCACCTCTAGAAGGAACATCCAAATCATGGATAAGCTCTTGAGCAAGAAGAATGTTATCAGATATAGATCTCCCTCTAACAAAACTAGTTTGGTTGAGGGAGATAATTTTTTGAAGCAAAGGACTAAGTCAATTAGTAAAAATTTTAGAAATCAATTTATTAAAAAAGTACAAAGACAAATAGGTTTGAAATCACTCTAAGAATCCGATTATCTTTTTAGATATTAGAACAATGCAAGTGCAAAAAATATTTAGGGAGGATTACCAAAAAAAAATCAATAATAGAATCAATTAAGTCATGCTTAATAATAGGCCAACAATTTTAAAAAAATTGAGTTGTGTAACCCTCTGGACTAGCAATGGAATTAATGTTCATGCTATTAAGAACTTTACCAATCTCATCTTCAGTAGGCAACCTAGTAAGCCAATGGTTGTAATCATTGGTAATAATAGAGGGGATCAAATGCAAATTAGAAATAGCTTCAAAAGAGTGGCTTTTCTTAAGCATATTTCTAAAGTGGATAAGAATAGAATATTTAATAACATTAGTATCAGTGATCAAATCTCCATTATCACTTTTAGTTTTTTGGATAGAATTTAAAGCTCCTTTTTTATTACATAAAGCACAAAAATACCTAGTATTCCTATCCCCATCAGCAATATGTTTACTAGTAGCTTTTTTCTGCCAATAGGTCTCTTCCATATTCTGATAATTAATAAGATTAACTTTTGCTTCATTCAAATCCTTGAGCTTAATTAGTCAAAATAGTATTTTCTTGATCACAAACCAAAAGTTCCATGTTTTTCATGTTAGCAAAAAGATTTTTAAAATAATGTTTGTTCCACCAAACTAGATTTTGTTTGAGACTTTTTAAACATAACCCATAATCTATGCATACCCCTAATCAATTATCACGGTGTAAAGGGGCAATCCAATTAATGGCCATGACTTTAAGAAAACTTAGATGCTAAAGCCACATATTTTGAAATCTAAAAGATGACGAGGTATTTAATCCTTTAGAGTTATCTTTAACAAAAATCAAAAGAGGGGCATGACCAAATAAAGTTCTACTCAAATGTTCAATAGAGGTAAGAGGCCATTGATTAATCTAATGAGAGTTGAAAAGAATTCTATCAAGATGTTGCTAGAGCTTAGAGTTTTACCAAGTATAATTAAAACCTTCAAAATAAATGTCAATAAGATTGCAATAAAGAATTATATTAGAAAATTCTTGCATAAAATTTAGATTAGGTGAGCAACCACCCCTTCTTTCTGAAGAATACAAAATAGTGTTGAAATCACCCCCAACTAGCCAAGGTTTGTTAACAAAAAGATCAAAACTTCTCAAATTCTCCCAAAGAACTTTTCGACCAGCTCTATTGCAAGAAGCATATACAAAAGATCCCAGAACACAAGAATCACCAAAAGAAAGTGAGTATTAACAACTTGTTGTAGATCATCTAAAATTAAAACATTTAAGAAGCTATTCCAAAAGCATCAAATTTTATTACTGATGTTAGAGAGAAAATTATTGAAACCAAGCATTCTAGCAACATGATTGATTTTATCATCATGAATAAGAGGTTCAATAACAATAAGTAAAGAGATATTATTAATTTTGCAAAGATTTCTAATACAATTATGAATACTGAGGGTACCAATCCCTCTAACATTCTAAATAAGAGAATTAAACATAAAGAAAATTATAGAAGGAAATTAAAGGATAATAATAAAGAGAGAGAGAGAAAGAATAACAAATCCCCTCTTAAGCCAAAAATTGAAATTATACATTATTTATGTGAAGAGGATCTAGATCTAGTATATCTGACAAGATTAGGAAGTTGCATCTTAGAGTTTTTAGATTTCATTTTAAAAATAGTTTGAAAATTTATATTTTTTATCCAAAGTGTCACCTTCGGATAGAGATTGATTAGGAATATTTTTAATGAGATATGGATCAGCAAGAAAATCTCTAATCACAACTTCCCCCTACTCTAAATCAACATTTTATTGAAAAGTTGAATTAGAATGAAGATCAATCTTGGAATTAGGGGAAGGAGAAGAAGTTATACCATTCAAAGCACAATTACTAAAGTTAAAAGTAGTGTTTTGCTCAAGAATTTTAGCCACATTCAAGTTATCATTTAAATCCTCATTCTCATAAATTAATGCTGACAGAGAAGTAGAAATTGACTCATTAGAGAGTGAATCATCATTTTTTTTTCTACCTCTTTGAATTTGGAATTAGCCAAAATAGGCATGTTCTCATGTAAAGAAAGCTTGCTGGGCAAACCATCTTTCTCAACATTATTAGTACCTTTGTTATGATCGGAATGAGAAGTAGAATCATCAATATTAGGATCATCAGATGATTCCAAAGAATCCGACCTAATATTAACATTTATGTTATTTTTAGGCATAAACATAGTTTTATTAACTTTATCAGAAGCAACTTTAGAGTTAGGATCATTCCAAATTTTCTTTTTAAGATGTGGGTAAAGAACAAAATACTCCAAATTATCATGACCATGTATCTTGCAATGGGAATAAGAAACCAAAAAAATTTCAAATTTGACCTTTTTAAATAGCCAAACTTTTCAGATCGAATCTAGACATCCTTAGGATGTTTTTTAGATATGTTCAACCAATATACGAGAAATAGAGGGATGAGATCTCACAGCAGTCTCCTGATCGATTTGGAGCAGCCGACTGAAAAGAACCTAATAGTAAATAAAACCAGGTGGGTAACATAATGGATTCTCATATTTGGAAGAGCTAACCACACAAAAACAATAGGTGATTCCTCCTTTATATCAAAAGTGGAGACCATTTCCACAAACTCATTTGAAAATTAAAGACAAAATAAGTTCAACGTGAGAAAACTCATGAATAATCCAAATCATTTGTAAGTTGAATCAAAATATGTCTTGATTGATCCAATAAAGAAAGCACCCAAAAGTTTAAAGTTATGAAAAACACTCAGATCTTGTGCAAATTCGACTATCATAGAGTAAATTTATCAATCAAAGTAAATTCAAAAGGTTTTACAAGCTTTTCGACATCAAGATCTGAACACAAGATCTCAGACATAACTCGTAAAGAAGTCAAAATCAGATTCACCAAGTCAGAAGAGGTACAGCTCTTACCAAAAAGTGCATCCTTAATAGATTTAATAGAAAAATGGCATTGGGTTCATTAATCCCCATAAAATTGGATTCCCTAGCTGGATCATCCAAAATGGAAAATGTAAGCCATGGGAATTAGATCACCGCAGCCATATTCAGAAGAGACACGTCACGCAAGCAGCTAGAGATTGAAAGAAACTGTAAAACTTGGTCGAGAATGATGAAGGATCCAACAAAAATGCAAGACGAGAATGCGTCGATGAAGGGCAAAATGAAATCACCAGAGCACCGCAGGGGAGAGAGTTTTTATCTAGGTTAGGCTATGTTAGGTTACCTTAGTTTTTATCTTGGCTAATTAGTTTAAGTTTAGGTTTTTATGGTTTAGGGTTTAGGTTTAGGGTCAGGTTAGGGTTTAGGTTTTAGGTTTAGGATTTAGGAAGAGCCCAGGGTCAGGGTCAGGGTGGGTAGTTTTAGGGTAGGCTCAGGGCCTGGGTTGGGTTAGTTGGCTTTAGGGCCCAGGGTTTAGGGTCACTAGGTTTATTAGTTAGTTTAAACAAAGTTAGTTTTAGGTTTAGGTTTAGGGTGGCCCAGTGTTTTGTTTGGGCCTGGGAGCTCAGTTGAGGTTTGGGAGGTTTTGTGGTTTAGGGTGGTAGGGTTTTGGGCATGGTTTAGGATTTTAGGTTTAGGGTTTAGTAGGTAGGGTTGTGGAGAGTTTAAGATTTAGTTAGAGGGTTTGAGGGGTTTAAGATTTAAGGTTTAGGCTTTGGGTAGGGTTTAGGTTTAATTCAAGTTTAGGATTTTGGTTTATTAACAGAGATGAAATTAAGATACAACATTTCTTCTTTTTAATTTCATCAACCAAGTAACACACCAAGTTTTCTAAGACAGTTTATGACATAGATAAAATGAGCACACATAGAGCAAATCAAAACCCTAGATAACTAGAACCATCTCTATTGTAAAACACATAGTTCCTTAAGCAGATCGAATGGGTTGTTCTTTAATTTCTCTCTAGTTTTCATATAACCCTAACCTCTCAAGTAGAAGGATCCACCATCATATCCACAATCTCTGCTCCACCACCACCACCATGGTAACTGCCTCCAAGCTTGACATCCACCACTACTACAACCACCATCTTCATATCCACCAAGACTCTAGATCCCCACCACCACTACAATAGAACCTCTTTTTGCCTCCACCAGATCTAGATTGAGGCCATCAAGGTTTTGCCATTTTAGGGTTTGTTTATTAGGTTTTAGGTTTAGGTTTATTTTAATGTATTTTTTTAGGTTTCTTAGTTTGGGGGGTTTGGGGGTTTAGTGGTTTAGTTTAGCTTTTGGGTTTATGCTTTAGTGGTTTAGGGTTTAAGGTTTCTTTAGGGTTTAGGTTATGTTTAGGGTTGCAGGTTTAGGGTTTAGGGTAGGATTTAGGTTTATGTTTTTTATTATTATTTAAGTAAACCAAGTATGTTTATGTTTATTTAATTTATTTGGTTTATTTTTTTTATTTATTTTAATTTTATTTTTTTTATTTTTATTTTTCGCTTTATTTTGTTTAATTTATTTATTTTAGGTTTATTAATTTTAGTTTTTTATTTTAGTTTATTTTAGGTTTAGGTTTAATTTTAGAGTTTTATCTTTTATTTTATTTTTTAGGTTTAGGTTTTATTTTTTTTTTTAGGTTTAAGTTTAGGTTTTATTTTATTTTTTTTTTAGGTTTAGGTTTTTTATTTTAGGATTATTTTTTAGTTTTATTTTTTAGTTTTAGGTTTATTTTTACTTTATATTATTTTATTTTGTTTAGGTTTATTTTAGTTTATTTTATTTTATTAAGTTTATAAGTTTAGGTTTAGGTTTTATTTATTTTAGTTTATTTTATTTTAGTTTAGTTTTATTTTGTTTGTTTATTTTATTTTATTTTAGGTTTAAGTTTTATTTTTTATTTATTTTTAAGTTTTATTTTAAGGTTTATTTTAAGATTTATTTTTTAGTTCTTATTTTATTTTATTTTAAGTTTATATTATTTTAATTTAAGTTTAGTTTTATTTTTATTTATGTCTTTTATTCTTTGGTTTATTTTATTTTAGTTTAATTTAGGTTTCATTTATTTTATTTTAGTTTTATTATTATTTTATTTTATTTTATTTTAGGTTATGTTTTATTTTATTTTATTTAGGTTAAATTTATTTATTGATTTTATTTTAAGGTTTTTGTTCAATTTAGTTTATGTTTTAATTCTTATTTTAGGTTTGTTATTAATTTATTTTATTTTATTTATTTATTGAACTTTTATGTTTAGGTTTAGGTTTAGGTAGGTTTTAGGATTTTTTTAGGGTAGGTAGTTTTTTTTGTGGTAGGTTTAGCTTTGGCTAATGCCTTGGGTTTAAGGTTTTATGGGATCAGGATTGGGCCTGTAGGTTAAACATTTAAAGTTAGATGGCAGCTAGTAGGTTTAGTGTATTTTAAAAGGTTTTACAACCAGTTTAGGCTCAGTGGCTCAGCAATGATAGTTAGCTTAGCTTTAGCTTAGTGGCTCAGTGGTCCAGTTTGGCTCAGGAGATGGTTAGGTTTGATTAGATTTGTTGATAGTGGTTTCAGTGGCCTGGGTATTTTAGAGTTTAAAGTAGTGGTAATTTGGGTTTTAAAGAAAAAACAAACCGGCAGTAATGGTTTGTTTTAGATTTTAGTTTACTTTTTTTATTATTTTATTATTATTTTTTAATTTCTTTTAGCCTAAGTTTTGGTTTAGGTTTTTGGATTTTTATTTTTAGGTTTGGGTCATTTAGGTTTAGGCTCAGGGCCTAGTGAGTTTTGTTTAGGGTTTGCAGTGGCCTTTTAGTTTAGGTCAGGGCTAGATTTAGGTTAATTTGGGTTTGTGGCCAGGTTAGTTTTAGATTTGTTGGGTTGGGTCAGGTTTTTTTTAGGCTCAGGTAGGTTTGGGTAGTTAGTAGGGCCTAGGGTCAGGTTTTAATGATTTGGGTTTAGCTTTAGTTTTTTAGTCTTTAGATTTAAGTTAGAATTGGGATTTTAGATTTAGGGTAGTAGGCTCAGAGTTTGGTGTGGCCTTGGCTCAGTGGGTTAGTTTCATGGTTAATTAGTTTGGTTTAGGGTTTAAGGTAGGATTTTTAAAGCAAAGGCAAAATGGTTATTTATTTATTCTTTTTTATTTTATTTATTTTTTTATTTAGATTAATTTTTCATTTAATATTATTGGTTGTGGGTTTTAGATTTGAAAGGTTTAGGGTAGGTTAGGATTTAGATTTTGGGATTAATTCTTTAGAGGTTTAGTGGGAGTTTATAAGTGGTAGTGGCTAGTGGGTTTAGGTCAGTTAGGTTTTAGGGTTGGTAGGTGTGGTTTGGGGTTTAGGTTGTGGTTGGGGTTTAGGGTGGGTAGGGAGGGCTCAAGTTTTGGGTTTAGTCAGATTTAGGATTTAGGGTTTATGGTCTTTTAAAAGATTAAATAATGTGGTTTGCTTTATTTTATTTTAATTTATTTAATTTATTTTATTTTATTTTATTTAGTTTAATTTTTTTTTTTTTTTAGTTTTTTTTTAGGTAGGTTTATATGTTTAGTTTAGTTTTATTTTAATTTGGATTAGTTTAGTTTAGGTTTTATTTTTTTGGTATGTTTTAGGTTTTTTTAGGTTTAAGTTTGTTTTTAGTTTAATTTATTTTATTTAGTTTAAGGTTTAAGTTTAGTTTATTTTAGGTTTTGGTTTAGGTTTTATTTATTTTAGTTTAGTTTATGTTTATTTTAGGTTTTTGGTTTTTTTTTTAGGGTTTTTGATTTTATTTATTTTATTTTATTTTAGGTTTAGTTTTACTTTATTTTTATTTTATTTTTTTTTTATTTTATTTAGGTTTTTATTTTTAGGTTTATTTTATTTTTTAGTTTAGTTTAGGTTTTGTTTCATTTTATTTAATTTTATTTTAGGTTTTATTTTATTTTAGTTTTATTTCATGATCCATTATATTAACCCAACCACCCCTTGGGTCAGGCTGTCTAGTGCCTAGTGGACCATTGGGAGAGTACCAAGTGTCCAAGGAAAGGAAATGACCACTTACATGGGTGATTTGTCTCATGTGATGCCCTTGACCCAAGGGTAGAATGATCATTTAGCTTTAGATTTGATTTGGGTTGATTTGAAATGAGCCAAAAGTGGTTAGCCCAAATTTCAAGTCAATTGGAGTTGATTTGATTAGTTTGGCTCAATTTGACTCATTTAGGTCAAATTGATTAGTTTCAAGTTGACCAATTGGTCAAATTGGGTCAAACCAAGGTTGGTCAAGTTCATATGATCATTTGGGATATTTTGGTTCAATTGGTTTGGTTTAGTTTGGCTTAGATTTGATTTTGGCTCATTTGAATTCATTTGGGTCAAATGGGTTAAGTTGACAATTTGACTAACTGGCCAAATTAGCTGTTGGTTTGGGTTTAGTTGACCAATTGAAAATGATTGTATGCTTTGGTTTCAATTAATTTGGACTTGGTTTTGATTTAGGCCAACTTGAACCTTTATGCAAATTTGGGCTAAGTAGGTCAATTGGGTTCAATTTGGTCCAATCATTGCTTTGGTCAAGTTCAACAATCAATTTGGAATGAACTTGACCCATTGGTTGCAATCAATTTGATTTATATTTTGATTTGATCCAATTTGGTTCTTTAGGTCAATTTGGGTCAACTTGGGTCAAGAGGGCCAATTAGGTTTGGTTTGACTTAATTGAAGGTCAAGTCATATTCAAATATTGATTTTGATTTGGTATGAATAATTAATTTCAAGGGATTAGCTGTAATTTGGCTAGTTTGGGTTCATATGGGTTAAGGGGTTGACTTGGTCAAATACCAAGTTGACTTGGTTTGATCAATTTGTGATAATTGATCAACTTAGTATGATCAACAATCATGATGGGAAGTTTTGATGGGCTTGGTTCAATCCAATTTGGGTAAGATTAGAACTTGGCTCAAATAAGTCGATACTTACTGGATCAAGTGGACCAATTTTAGTTGCTTGATTTTGGGTTGAGTTTGATTTAGTTGAGTTTATATATGGATTTGTGATTGATATATAAATTCAATTGTAATTGGCTTGGGTTCAAATGGGTTTTGGTTCATTTGAACATTTCAAGTCAAAAGTGTTAAGTTGGGTTTGACTTGAGTTGATTTTGGTTTGGCTTCATGATTATAGATTTCATTTATATTTGTGAATATGATTGAAGGTATGGTTGATTCATGAGAAAATCAATTGAATTTGGGTTCTAAAATGAAAGAATTTGATAAAGTCCATGGAGTTGGGTCATGTGGCTTAGGTTTGGATTTATATTGGTTTGATTAAGTTTTGATGATTTAAATGTATATCTCATTTAAATTTATGAAGACGATTGAAAATAAGATTGATTTGAGAGAAAATAAATTGAGTTTGACTTGATTTGGATTAAGATTTGGCTAAGTCCATGGGATAGGTCATATGGCTTAGGAAGGGTTTTGATTTAGTTTGATTTAGTTTTGTTCATTTGAATATGGATTTGATTTATATTTAGGAAGATTATTGAAGATAAAAATTGATTATGAGAAAATCAATTGATTTTGGATTGATTTGGATTAAGATTTGGCTAAGTCCATGGGGTAGGTCATATGACTTAGGAAGGGTTTCATGTTTGGGTTTGATCATGGATTTCAATCATTTAGTTTTTGAATTTTGGTTTGGATTTGGATTTGAATTTGATGTTTGAATTGAACTTGAGGTTTGATTGGAGATGGTGAACATGGATTGGATTTGGGTTGTAGGGTAGGTGGATTATCTTAATCCCTAAGGCATAACTTAATCCTATGGTTAACCCTTTTAAGTCTTTAGGCATAGGTTAAGTGATACCTAATTGATAGAAGTGTCTTATGAGTAAGGAAGTTTTAATGTCGAGAAGACTCCTAAGTCTAAAATGAGAAGATTGAATTCCCACTCCAGAAGTAAGTTCAACAGGCCTTAGGCTCCATAGTGTTGCCCTTAGAGATAGATTATTGGAAGGTCGATGCGAAGGTTCACATTATAAACTTAGATAAATTTTTCAATGCTTTATTTGGGAGACCATGGATTCATGAGACCAATATAGTTCCATCCTCTTTACATCAATATATAAAGTTTGTGAGAGGTGGGTTCATCTACTATGTCAAAGGAGATCTCAAGACATTTACAGTTCATGAGGTTGGCATATATGAGGATGCGACTTACTACCTCCCTCAAAATCAACAAGTCTATTCTCATGAACTTGGCCAAAATTTAAAAATAAAACAAAAACAAAAGGAAAAGAAAAATAAAAAGAAAGAGAAAAAGAAAAAAAATAAAAGAGAAAATAAAAGAAAAATAAAAAGAAAAAGAAAATAAAGAGAAAAAAAGAAGAGAAAAGAGAAAATAAAAAAAGAAAATAAAAGGGAGAAAAATAGACTTGGAGGAGGAAGTGGTCTAACATTAGATTCCACTCATAGTTACTCCATTTAAACAAATGATAGGATGGCCGACCTCCACAGTAGAAAGAGGTAGGTATGGGTGGAAAACCTTTTATTAGCCACCCAATAGAAAATATGTCATAGCTACTAAGAGTACACCTGCTATCCATATAGACTTAGAATCTAGTTCATAGGATGAGTCTTAAATAGTTAGCACACCAACTAGCTCTTCTCAGTAGATTCCCTTGGAGGTGACACTTGAGTCAGATAGCAATGAAGATCGGGCTCCAAAGAAAAGCATAAGTGTATCTAAACCTATATGTGAAACAGTTTGGCATCAGTTGGGAGCCTTAGCTCTAACCCCACTTTCCTCTCAAAAAGCTGAGAGTTTGGTAGTTAAGGAATCCCTTAAGTCAACCAGTGTGTGAAGATTAGAGGTTCTTTTGGGAGCATCATCTTCAAGTCAAGAAGTTGTTGTAAAACTTGAGGATGATTCATATAAAGATTTAATAAAATTACCTTTTGATTGGTACTTGCCTTATTTTCATAATTTAGCAAAGAAAGTGTTAATCCCACATACTTGGTCAAAGCATAGGTCACACTACATTGAAAGAATATGGAAGAACAAATGCAAAAGCTCTCAATCAAGACCGGGACTAGGATTCAAGATATAGTATGGTCTAATGATGATGACATCGCTAGTCATCACCAATCATTTGGAATCGATAGGTTCTTTTCAAATCACCTTAAATCATATGAGGAGGCTTAGAAACTTTAGATGATCCAGATGATTTTGAAGTCAAAGATGCACCACCAGAGTTTGAAGAAGAGATCAAGTCAACCATCGATGAGCTCAAGGAAGTCAACTTAAGAAGAAGAAGATCTATGACATACATCAGTTCTTTGTTGAATGAAATTAAAACCAATGACTTAGTTAAATTATTGACTAAGTTTAAGGACTGGTTTGCATGGAGTTATGAAGAGATGCCTGGATTGACTACTAACGTAGCAGCCCATAAACTAGAAATAAAGCCTACTTCTAACCCTATCAAGCAAGCTACTAGATGCATGCAATTAGACATAAAATAATAGGTCATTTTTGAAGTCAAGAAATTGATCGATGCTGGCTTCATCCAAGAAGAAAAATACCCTACCTGGTTAGCCAGTGTTGTCCTAGTTAAGAAAAATAATGGCCAAATTCACATATACATCAATTTTAGGGATTTAAATAAAGCATTTCCAAAATACAAATTTCCACTACCAATCTCAAAGCTAATGTTGAACATTGCCTCATCTCATGCAGTCTTCTCTTTCATGGGTGGATCATCTAGATATAACCAAATAAAGATGGCCCCTGAAGATGAAAGAAACACTACTTTTAGAACCCTGATCGAAATCTATTTCTATAAGGTCATGTTATTCAACCATAAAAATGCCGGTGCTACATACCAGCATGCTATGACTCAAATCTTTGACAAACTCATTCATCCTTGACAAACATATAGTTCTAGCAGCCCCTATCTCGGCAAGCCACTCATACTTTACACTACTACATTAGATGACTCCTGTGGTGCTTTGTTGACCCAAGCTAATGACAAAGGGAAGGATAACACACTCTACTACCTCAACTATCATCGAATCCCTACTGAGGCTAATTATCCACTCATTGAAAAGCATTGCCTAGCTTTAATCTTTACATCCCAAAAGCTACATCACTACATGCTTCCTCATAAGGTCAACTTAATCTCTAGCATCAATCCACTACAATATCGCATGACATGGTATACGCTATCCGGATGGTTGGCACCACAGTACATGATCCTCTCACAATTTGACATTACCTTCGTACCCCTCTGTGCAGTGAAAGGACAAATGCTAGCAGATTTCTCAGGAGCACACTCACTTCTTGTTGACTCTCTATTTAGTGATGATCTCCCCGATGAACAAATCATGAACTTAGGGGATACTAGCATTCACCACTGGGAGATGTACTTTGATGGTGCATCTTCTTCTCAAAGAGGAGAGAACCATAATCTACTATTCCAAGAAAATGGTAGAATAGTTCTATTAACTCGATCGACCGATGAGATTATCATATCATCTATCCAATTCTTGCCCCAACAATAAAGCTGAATAAGAGGCTCTGATTGACGGTCTGGAGTTAGTTGTTACTCTAAGCATCCAGAACATCAACATCTTTAGGGATTCTCGGCTAGTTATTAACCACATCGTTGGGTCCTATAAGGTTTTAAAGCCCAAGCTCCATCACTACCATAAGTACACCATGGAGTTATTGGCCCAAATCCCAAAGGTTACCATTTATAAGATTCCTCGATAAGAGAATGCTGTAGCATATGCTTTAGCTAATCTTTCCAAGGAGTTGGCATATTCAGAGGACGAGCCCATATCAATAAAGGTTCAAAATAGACAAGTCTTATCCCTTATTGAGATTGAACTCATAAAAAAGTACTCTCTTGAAAGAGAGGTTGCTATTTCCAAGAAAGACAAAGAGTTAGATTGGAGGCAACCATTCATGGATTACTTAAATAAAGGAAACTCAAGAGAAGTCCCAAGCCCATCGATGAAGTTGAGAGCACTTTCCTATGCTTGTGGATGGTGTCTTGTACTTGCGCCTTTTCGATCATATGTGGTTACATTATTTACAAGCAAGCATAAGATCATGACCGGTAGTGATATGTGGAGCCAACCATTCGTCCAAGATGACACCCAAGATCAAGAGACTTGGATACTACTAGCCATTGATGATCATTGATTGGTGGATATGGCTAGCGATGCCACCAATGTCAAATACACAATCATCCTACACAAACCACCCAACGATTCTTCATCTACATTGGCCTCATCACCCATTCAGTGTTGGGGTATCGACATAGTGGGTCTGATTGATCCTCCTTTTCCAAGGGTCATCGATTCATCTAAGTTGCTACTGACTACTTTTCCAAATGCATGAAGGCGATTATGCTCAGAGAGGTCATAGCTCAAAGATGTACAATTTTTTAGGAATCATATCATATATAGGTTCAAGTGTCTCAACAAATTATATCCGAATGGTACTACATTCAAGATCACCAAGATCAACAACTTTTCCGGAGACACAACATAGATTGGAGATCTTCTACCATCAACTACCTGAGGGCAAACCACTTAGCGGAAGCCTTCAAAAAATCTCTCATTCAAATACAAGAAGACACTGACAACAACATGCGATAGTGGCATGAGCATTTAGTTGAAGCCTTGTGGGCCTACCATGCCACATATAGAACTCCAACTCTTTACTCCTTTCTCCATATTATATGTGTCCAAGCTACTATTAGAAGTCCAACACCCATCACTAAGGATAGCTTTGGGTAGCAAGATCACTACTGAGCAGAATGCCACATTAGAGTTAGAAGAGCTCTAAGGTTTACAGGAGAGACATTTATGGGCATGCCAAAACCTCTAATTGTACAAAGCTAAAATGATTCAAACTCACAACAAGTTATTCTATCCTAGAGCTTTTCAAGTAGAAGAGCTTATTTTAATTTTATTGAGACCAATTGTTGCCCATCGTAAGATGGGCGGCATGTTTGAACCCACATGGTAAGGCCCTTTTTCCATAGAGAAGGCCTACCAAGGAGGATCTTGTCAGCATATTAATCATAAGGGAGAGCACCCAATGCTTTCAATCAATGGGCTCTACTTAAAGAAATATTATAAATCATGTTTGAAAATAATTATCATCAATAAAATTCCATTTCAAATTCAATCTCATCCATGTTGAAAGTATTCTTGTTTGTGAATCCACAATGTTGGATTTAGGGTAGGAGTAAGGAACTCAAGTAGTATCCTATCCTTTATCGACACAACACAAACATAAACTACAAGCAAACATATAAAATAAACACATATCTTTTATCCCAGGCAACTCTGAGTTGAGATAACACCTCCAGTGGCACTCACTCAGTAGATGCTCTAACTCGGGCTGACGTGCTACCCTACTAGTGTGTTGCCCTAATGGTTTTCATGCTTTGGAGGATGTTAGTCTGATACACTTTCCTTCTTTACTTGGACACTGCACACCAAAAAATTCCTTATTAGTTTGGTAGTCCTTACTGCATGGCCTGTAAGCTACCTCATGTTGGCTTCATTTAAGAGGATGTGAGTTTGCTACACTTTCTTCTTGGATTAGCCTTTGTGCACTGACTAGGTCGAGTATATTTAACATTTAGGATAAGTCTCCTAGTGGCTCCTTCTCTCTTGACTGCTTCAAGTCTAGGTCCAGTCCTTCCTTTGGGCTCCCCACTTAGTAGTCACTCTAGGTCATATAGCATTTGCCCACCAATGATAGACTATCTAGATGATTTGTTCCACTCAAAAAGTTGTAAGCCTACATGCTTTCTTTCTAGATTGATTGTGTGCTTGACTTGGTTGGTTGGTTATCACTATCATGAATACACCACTCATGTTGATGAATACACCTTAGGTTTGTTGGTTCTTGCATTTCAGGATACCCCACTCATGGTAGATATAAGTCTGCTATGCTTTGCCCTTGAGTTGGCCATCGTACACCTATAGGATTTTTTTTTTAGGGTTCAAGAGAATGCCCCTAGCAACACCTTATCTGTGGGCACTATATTTGGATCACATCCTTTGCGACCCATTTTAGACACTAAATGGGTTACTATCATTGGACAATTCCCCATTCCTAGAAACCACCGTTATGGTTGGAGAATCTATTTTGTGGATGTGCAGATTCTTTCTTGGTCCAGTAAATCTGAGATAGGTTAAGGCCGACATAGCCCCTTCTCAGTGTGGTCCCTCACACACCAACATGGTCCACATAAATATATAAACAAAATATATATTCACTTGTGGATTAGGAGGACACCCCTAATGGTACCTTTTCCCAAGTAGGCATCCTATCTTTAGGGCAGTGTCAGCAAAACTATCTATAGGAATCGCCTAACTACTCTTGAGTTGATATAAGTCCCCAACATCATTCACTTAGTCACCTCTAAGTCGAGTTTGATTTGTTGTGCTAATAGGTCACCCTTGTTGTTACGTGCTTTAGAAGATGTAAATCTATTACGCCTTCTTCCTTCCATAGCCATTACACATCGAAAGGCAACCCCTTAGGTTAGCAAGCTCTACCCCATGACCAGTAGACTATCCCTTTGGGTTTATAAATCTAAGGTAGGATAAGTCGATACCCTTCTCGGTGGGTCCATCCGACATGGTCTAAAATTAAATTTGATTGAGCTCACATCCCAAGCATATATTCTCTCAATTAAAAATCAAACTAAACCAAATAAACCATATCAAATCACATGAAATTAAGATAAAATTAATTTTGACTACTTTTGTGTTGATGTAAGTCCCAATGACATTCACTCAGTAGTCGCCCTAGGTCAGGTTCAATTTATTGTGCATCCAATAGGTCACCCCAATGGTTGTTCCTTGCTTTGAAAGATGTAAGTCTGCTATGCCTTCTTCTTAGCATGGCCATTGCACAAAAGCAACCCCTTAGGTTGGCTAGCCCTACCCCTCAATTGGTAGACTATCCCTTTTGATTTGTGAACTTGGGGTAGGTCAAGGCTAATATAGCTCCTTCTCAATGGGTCCATCACACAATCACAGGGTCCATACATTAACTTAGATTAAATAAATCCCAATCTAATTTTCCTCTGGAGTTATATTATACCCTTCATCACTGGAGCCCCAAATCATATATAAATAATTCAAACAAACAAATCAAATTCAAGTGGATTATATATTTTTCCCAACGAGATCTTTTTCCATAAATCATATAATCAAATCAAATTCAAACCTTATCACCAATAGATTTTCCTCTTTTATGCCCTCAACATAGACCCCTCACATGTCATGTCCAATGCATGTTTGATCCCTTAGCATATCTCCCTCTATGTCTTTGACATGGAATTCTCAGCAAATCTTATTTTTTTCACTTATGTACACCTTTAATCAGCAAAAGCGTAACAATGTATTCATTCAAATTACATCATCTTAACCATGTAATTAACATTTTATGATTTGTGATGGTGCAATCTCAAACTAACTATACAATATCATGATAAACATATTATAGTGTGAATTAACACACTATATTATATTATAATATATGATGTTATATTATAAATTTCTATAATATAATATATTGTCTAATAGTACACCTTATTAGAATCACTTAAAAGGAACAAATAACAAAATTTTCTCAAGATATGAATAATGTTCATTTTGGATGTAAAATTGTTATTTTTCTATTAGAAATAATAGCATAATTTTTGTTGCTTCTTGGTGTGTGCCATGAATTTGGCCAAATTCTTCCATCTCAACCTTTAAATTAACATTTTTTGAGTTTTGACCCAATGTATTATAACAAAAGTAAAACATACTAAAATGTTCAATAACATTTAAGTAACCACACTCATATATATATCTAAAGTTTTATTGTTATGTACATTATATTTTAATATACTTTCATATAATATATAGCACCTTAAAATGAATCACTTTAAACAAAAAATTTATAAAATTTGGTTGAAAAATGAACATTTATTTTGGATGTAAAATTCCATTATTTTGATTAAATGACACACCATAGCACACCCCTAATGATGTTCCCTAAAGCTTACCTTAAATTTGGAAAAATCCCAATATCTTAGCCTATAAATCAGTATTTTTATGAATTATACCAGTACAAAGTCTAGTACATCATACTATAACAAACAAAAATATGCTAAACAACAAGTAGTAATACACAATAGTATGCTATAATGCATGATGCTACACCATGTTATGTCATCCTATAATATAATACAATATAACATTTTATATTATATTATATTGCATATCACATCATGAGGGATTGCTTTAGATAAAAAAAAAAAATTAAAAAAAAAAAAACTATATATTTTTCATATCACTTACATATTTTAAATTGAAATAATATATTATGATGCCATGCTCTACCTATCATGAATTTGGCCAAATTCCACCATTTTAAAGTCTAAATCAACATTTTTATAAATATTGATATCATAGGCTCATAATTGTAAAATACTAAAAGAATTTAAAATGTCTGAATAATATATTATGATATATGATGCTATACTATGCTACAACATATAATATTTATTTTGAACATAAAATCTTACTTTTTAGACAACAAGTGGCATAACACACCTTTGGTACTACAACTTAATTCCCACTTTGAATTTAA
>JAKCPB010001522.1:0-65369 GCA_021442155.1 Cymbidium sinense | reverse complement strand
AAATCAATAAAAACCTAAACTAAACTAAAAAATGAAAAACCTAAATAAAATAAAAACTAAACCTAACATAAAAATAAAGTAAACCTAAAATAAACTAAAATCAAAACTAAATAAAAACCTAAACCTAAAAAATAAACTTAAAACTAAATCCTAAAAAAATAAATAAAAAATAAAACCTAGAGCCTAAACTAAAAAAAACCTAGACCTAAAATAAAAATAAAATAAACCTAAACCTAAACTAAGATAAACTAAACTAAAATAAATAAAACCTAAACCTAATCATAAAATAAACTAAACCTAAACCTAAACTAAATAAAATAAAATAAAATAAACTAAAAATAAACCTAAACCTAAACTAAAAAGAATACCTAAAAAATAAACCTAAAATAAAACCTAAAACCTAAACCTAAAAAATAAAATAAAAATAAACCTAAAATAAAAATAAAACCTAGACCTAAAGAAATAAGATAAAAATAAAACTAAACTAAAAAAATAAACCTAAACCAAAACAAAAACTAAAATAAATAAACTAAAATAAATAAACTAAACTAAGTAAAAATAAAATAAACCTAAATAAAAATAAAAAAAATAAAATAAACTAAAATAAATAAATAAACTAAATAAACCTTAACCTAAGTTTACTTAATTTAAAAATAAAAAAAAAAAATAAAACAAATAAATAATAAATAAAACCCTAAACCCTTAACCTACAACACTAAACTCTAAACCCTAAACCCAGAACCCTCCTCCCCCAAATGCTCTCTCATTCTCTGGCAATTTTTGAATCCCTCTTGGTGGCACGCCCCCAACTAGGGATTTTTGTGGGTTTGGCTTCGATTTCGACCGATTTCAAAGGCTTGAACAACATCTGACTATTTGTGTGATGTTTTATCATTGACCATGGCTATGGTGAGTTTGATTCATTGGGCTCCACCTCAAGATATGGATGTTTCGGTTAGGGCATCTAACATTTTGGGGATTGGCGCTAATCTTTCATCTTCTACTAAATCTTTTAAGGAAGTGCTCTATGGTAAGATTTCTCCTCTATTGATTCTTAATCTCATTTTGACATCTTTTAGAGGTTTACCATAATGTGCTCGATGTGGATGTTGAAAAGTTGACAAAACCCTTTGAATTTTCTCTTGTTGGTAAATTTGCTTTTGCATCTGAATTTGGATAAGATTCACTCTTTTTTCCATAATCTCAAGCTTACAGGTGCCTTCTCGATTGGTCTTATTGACCATCGACATATCCTGATTAAACTTTCTAATGATCTGGATTATTCATGTGTTTTATTGCATCATTCTTATTTCATATTTAATTCTCAAAAGTGTTTGTAGAAGTGGTCACCCCTTTTTGACATTAAGGAGCAGCCTCCTATTATCCTGTGTAGTTATCTCTTCCTAATATGTGTAGTCATTTTGTTACCTATCATGTGCTTTTTGCTATCGGGCTTTATTTTGTCAGCCTTTGTAACTTGACCAAGCGACTGCTGAGCAATATCACCCTTTAATGGCTCGGATCATCATGGAATTAGACATAACTAAAAAATACCCTAAGGAAGTTTGGATTGGCTCTGAAAATTACAGAAGCTTTCAATTTTTTGTTCCCGCTGTAAAATACACAGTCATGACAATTCAAAATGTTTTATTCTCCATCCCCACTTAAAAAAATGAATTCCTCCTAAGGAAAATGTTGTCTCTACCCATAAGCTGATTCCTACTTATTATGTTTAGAAATCAAGCTCAGATCGTAACGATGGTATGAAGGCTATTATTGAGGTTGATTCCTTGGATATCGGGGTTAATCTTGTTGAGCATGTTTCGGCTTCTAATGTTGGTAGGGATTCGACCGATATTCAAAATGGGAAGGATGTTTTACCTCTTATTCCTTCTTTGAATTTGAATATTTCTAATGCAGAGAATAATAAATTCTCTAAGTTATTAGAAAATGATTCTATTTCCTCTGATTCTATTCATGCATCTATGCTTGCTTTGATTGATGAAAATAAAGCTTTTAATGAGGATTAAAATGATGTTGAGCATGCTGAAAACATTTTTTATCCAGATTTTACTACACTTTAAATGGCTCTAAATCATCACCATCTCTCATTTCTAATCTTGATATTCATGTTAATCCTACTTTTCAACTAAATATGGATTTGGAAGAAGGTAAACTCCCCTCAAACACTTGGAGATTTCTCCTAAATCTATGACCAATGTTACTAAATCTTACTCAATGATGACTCTAGGGAAAAGAAAATGGCTTCCAAACTTATCATGCTAAAAGAAATAAAATGTTAAAGATTTCCCTCCCAAATTATCCAAAAACACTAGATCTGCCACGATCTCTCACTCCTCTCTTCATTAACCTTTGCTTAACCCATAATTTTTATTTTCCTTATGGTTAAGTTTCTTGTTTGGAATGTTATAGGGATCGATACCCTTTCTATTCATAATCATAATAGAAATCTTTTTTGCATTCATAATATTTCTCTTCTTATTGTTCTAGAGCCTCTTAGCTAATAAAATTAACCATGTTGCTAGAATGATGATTTCAATAAATTTTCTCTAATGTTAGTAATAAGATTTGGTGTTTTTTGGAATAATTTTGTTGAGGTCTCTATTCTTGATGACTTTCATCAAGTTGTCAATGCTCAAATCTCTTATGGTGATTATTGTGTTTTTGGGCTCTTTTGTTTATGCATCTTGTTATAGATCTTGGAAATCTTCTTTGGGATAATTTAAGGAATTTTGCTACCTCTATCAATAAACCTTGGTTTTGTTGGTGGTGATTTCAACACCATTTTAATCTCTTCTAATGAAGTGGTGGTTGCTCTCTTAATATTCATTCCATGGAAGATTTATCCAATATGATCCTTGATTGTAATTTGATTGATATTGGCTTTAAGAGCACTAATTATACTTGGCAAAACTCTAGAATTTGGCAAGGTTGGACGATTCTTTTAATACTCATTGGATTACTCAATGGCCTATTACATTGATCAATTAAGCGAAACCTTGTCATATCATGCACCTCTTCTGGTTTCTATTAAAGATAATTCTAATAGACTAAAAAACCCCAAAAAACCCCACTCCTTTTAGATTTCAAAATATGTGGATTCAACATATTGATTTTTTTAATGTTGTGGCTAATAATTGGAAAGCTCCTTTACATCGATAATTGATTATGGGGATGAATACACTTTGGTTTAAACTTAAAAGACCTAAACAAAATTTAGGCTTGTGGAACAAGCATTATTTTAAAAACCTTTTTGCTAATATTAAAGATATGAAAAAAATTGGTTTGGGATCTTGAAGTCTCTGTTATGTATGATCCTTCTAAGATTACAGACTTGATTGAAGCAAAGATAAACTTGTTAACTTCAAAATATGGAAGTGACCTATTGGTGCCAAAATTGCTAGTAAATATATTCTTGATGGTGAGAATACTAGGTATTTCCATGCTTTGGTTAATAAAAGATAGCATTAAATAATATTCAAAACATTAAAATGATAATGGAGATTAGATTATGGAGAATAATGATATTAAGGAATCACTTATTAATTACTTTAGAAATATGCTTAACAAGAATTGCTCTTATGAAACTATTTATCAATGTGGATTCCTTCTATTATTACTAATGATGATAAGGATTTTCTTACCATTGTGCCTAATGAAGATGAAATTTTCAAAGTTCTAAATAGCATGAACATAGATTTTGTTGTTGGTCCAGAAGGGTTTCACTACTCAATTTTTTCAAAATGTTGGTTTATCATTAAAAATGATTTGATTGAGGCTGTGATTGATTTTGTTTTGAAGGTAATCCTTTTCTTAGATATTTTTCTAGTACTTCTATTATTCTCATACTTAAGAAAGATAATCTGGACTATTGAAGTGATTTCAGACCTATTAGTCTTTGCACCTTCTTCAATAAGTTGATTTGCAAAGTTCTTACCAATAGACTTAGTCCTTTACTTAATAGAATTATCTCTCTCAACCAAACTGGTTTTGTTAGAGGTAGATCTATTTCTGATAATATTTTACTTGCCTAAGAATTAATTCATGATCTTGATGCCAAGACTAGATGTGGCAACATCCTTTTCAAATTAGATATTACCAAAGCTTTTGATAACATCTCTTAGGATTTCCTTTTCCATATTAATTTATTTGGGTTTTCTAATAAATTTATTTTCTTATAGAAAATTGTATTAATAATGCATGGTTTTGATTTTGCTTAATGGGAAGCCTTGGGTTTCTTTCCCTCTTCCCATGGCTTATGACAAGGGATCCTTTATCTCTACTTTATTTATTATTATTGTTGAGTACTTATCTAGGAGATCAATGATTTATTCTTAAACAATCATAGTATGTACTACAAAACACTTGATGGTCTTCCTATTTCCCATTTAAGTTTTGCATATGATTTCATTATTTTTTTCAATGCTTCTACTTATCACATCAAGCATCTCAAGTCTTTTTTAAATAAATTTGTTAGAGAAAGTGGCCTTTCTATCAATGATAACAAAATATTTTATCACTTCCTCTAGTATCTCCAATAATAAAATCAATCAAATCCTACATATCACTAATTTTAAACATCAACACTTACCACTTAAGTACTTGGATGCTCACTCTTTAAAGGCCCAAAATATTCCCATCTCTTTGGAGTTAATTCAAAAATTTCAAATAAAATTTTTGTTTGGGAATTCCATTTACTTTCCTTTGGTGGTAGACTCACTATTCGTAAAAGCACTCTTAACTCAATGCCTCTTTATTTGATTCAAACTATTGTCCCCACTAATACACTTATCAGAATTGATCATTTGCTTAACAAATTTTTTGGGGCTCCAATAATTCCACCAAAAGAATGCATTGGACATCTTGGCATAAATGTTGTGGTCCTTTGGCAGAAGGTGCTCTTGGTTGCAAACCTATTCATGAAGCTATCATTGCCTTCTCTCATAAGCTCTGGTGGAATTTTAGAAAGAATGATAGACTTTGGGCTATTTTATGATGGAAAAATATTGCCAAGGTAAACACCCCTTAACTAGTATATAAAGTTGGTGACTCTCTGGTTTGGAAAAGGCTTTGCTCCATTAAATGGGTTGTCAAATCATTAATATCTTGGGGTATTCAGTCAGGTTCTTCCTTCTTTTTTCAAGACAATTAGATTGGCAATGGCTCTATTGACACTCTTTGATCTACCCACTCTATTGCTGCTATCAAAGTTAATTATTTTTGGGTTAATAACAATTGGAATGAAAGTAAACTTGAGAATTATATCCCCATATCTATTTTTGACAACTTTAGAAATATCCCCATTCTTCTAAGAAACAAATTCTTTTTAAGCTTTCTTATAATGGTGACTTTATTCTTAAAGAGGTTTGGAATTTTATTAGAGATAAACAAAAACCCTCTAATGTTTTTATTAAACTTTGGAACAATATCATTCCCATTTCTTATTCAATTTTAGCTTGGGGGATTTTGAATAACTTTATTCCTATGGACTCTTTGGTTTGGACTAAAGGGTTTTACTTACCTTCAAAGTGCTATTGTTGCTTTCATATTGAAAATGTAAATCATGTTTTGTCAATGGTGCTATTGCTTCTAAATTATGGTTTCAATATGATGATTTATTTAATACCAACTATTTTCAGGGTTCTCTTTCTTTTTATCAACTTCTTGAAGTCTGCTTCAAAAATACAGTGAAAGGTCATATCAAAGTTTTAATTGCTATTACCCTTATTTGGTTCATCTGGATGGATAGAAATGATGCTAAATATTGTGGTACACCTATGAACCATAAAAGGGTCCTAGATAGAACTAAAGAAAAAAATTCATGCTCTTTTTAATGCCAATCTTATTAGTAATATTCATTTTAGAGGTTATAAATTTGTGGCTAAAAAATTAGGTATCATTATGCCTGAGTTTGACTCTTATAAAAGTTCTAGGATTATTCATTGGTTTAATTCTAAAGACAATTTGATTAAAGTGAACACTGATGGTTATTGCTTCTAATAAATATGGCTGTGGTGGTATCCTTAGGTATTCTAAAGCTACTGTCATTTGTGCTTTTGCCTATCCTCTCAAAGCCTGTTCTATTATTTTTACTGAGCTTATGGCTATTAATAAAGCTATTGAAATTTGTTTGAATAGAGGTTTCCTCAACATCTAGATTGAAGTTGATGCTCTCTTGCTTCTTGACATGCTTAATTCAATAGAATTGGAATGTTGAATTATTTTATCTTCTTAATCATACTAAAAATATTCTTTCTCAAGTTCATTTTAAAATTTCCCTCATCTTTCATGAAGGTAATGCTTATGCAGATTGCTTGGCTAGCTTTGGTACCAACTTAACTGAGTTCACTTTATTTGACAACCAATTTTTATCTAAACTATTACAAGGTTTAGTTAATCTTGATAATATTGGATTGCCTTATCTCAGATTATAAATTCTTAGCTTGGCTTTTGATGATCTCTTTCTTTTGGTTGCCCTTTGTTAAGCCCTCTTTGGGTTATGGTTATCAACTTATTTTCTCTCTTTGTCCTGAGATGGGTTATGTTTTTGATCTCTTACTTTTAGATTGGCTTGGTTTTTGCTACCTGGTGGTTATTGTAAGTGTGGCCTGTGTTGTTTTGGTTTTTTCAGCTTGGTGGCTTCTATCTATCTAGCTGGGTGTTTACCATAATTTTCCCTTGGCTATTTTTTATATCCTCCTTTTGGTTTGTGGCTATGGCTTCTATAGCTTTTTCTTTCTGTGTGGGTTTTGCCTCTTTTTTGGGCAGCTTGCTAACTTACTTGAGTTGGATTAGTTGTTGTGGTGGTTGACTGAGTGGCTTTGTTGGCTGGTTGGGTTGGTTGGGTTGGTTGGATGGTGCTATTTTGGCTATTTTTTCATTTTCATTGGTGGTGATCGAGGGTGTTGGTGGTTTATCTCTGGCTTGATTTTGGCATGGTGAAGGTTGTTGGTTGGGTGTTATTTCTCTATTTTCTTGACTAGGGCTTCATGGTTGGTTTTGTTGATTTTGTTCTATTTCTTTTGGTTATTGTATTGACCTCCTCCTATATTGGCCTTCCTCTCTTAGCTGCAGGGGCTTTGTGTTTGGGTATTGTTCTAGATTGGCTGGTTGAAGGCTATTTTGTGGCTGTTAGTTAGCCTCAGGGGCTGGTGGCTTGGTTGGGTGCCATTATTGTTTGTTCCTGTTGGCTGGCTTGTAGTCTATCTTATTGGGCTTTGTACCTTTTTCTTTGGCTAGTTATTCTACTTACCTAGATCAGATTTTCTTTTGCCTTGGTTGGGTTTGGTGGCTACTATCTGCTTCTTCCCGTTCCCTAGCTATCTTGGGTGATTTGGCTTGATGATTTGTTGGTCTTTAAACTGACTTGGGTTTTCTATTATGGTGGTTGGCTAGGAGGTTTGTTGGTTGGTTTTATTAGTGGTGGGTTGGTTGGTGGGGTGGCTATTTTGGCCAATTTTTCTTGCTCCTTTGGTGACTGTTATGGGAACCTACTGGTGTTCTTTCTGTGACCTATATTTCTAGTTTCCTTTTGCTTTATTTTTTCTCTCTTGGCAACGACCCCTTTTTCTATTTGGGTGGCACCTTCTGTCCACACCTTTTCGTTAGGCTAGTTTTTTTACTCTTTTTACTTTATTGGTGGAGGATATGAGCACTTGTGTTTTCTTTTTTGCTCTTGTTTATCTCTGGTTTGTGTTGTTACCCTGTCATGATGCTTGCTCCTTTTGATTTTGTTATTCTTTTTGGGTGGTGGCTTTGGTGGTGCTCCTATATTGTTGCTATCCCGATGGTTTGTTGATTATCCTTATTGGGCTTGGTTGTTCTAATGGCTTGGTGGTTGGCTTTTATGTTTGCTATTTGGAGGATTTTGTAACGGATGATGACTTTGAATGATGGACTACACGAGGTATGTTGGCTATGATGGCCTTGATGTTTCCCACTCTTCTTTTGGTGGTAGTGCTATATGTAATTGTAACCCTTCTCTTGAAGTTTGGATGCTTACATATAGTGTTGCTCCTTGAGATGATTATAACTGAGCCTGAGCCTTTTCTTTACTTTACTCCTTTTGTTTTCTCTTACTTTTTATGCTTCTTAATTGTACTCATCCTTTCAAAAGTATGTTACAGATTTCTTTTATAGGTTGGGAGAGTCTTGTAGGTGGATCTTGCTGGTATAAGATGGACCAAATGAAGTTTGCTGCTGCTCACATGGATTTTCTGCTATTGATTTTTTGGTTTTTCTTTTTCTTTCTATCCTTCATTATTGTAATAGTTAGGGGGTTTATCTCTTTAGGATTTATTGTACCTCTTTGAGCATTAGCATAGAGATTTACCCCCTCTAAAGACATTGCACTTTTCTTTGTGGCATAAAATTTTCTAATTTCCAAATAAAAAAACCCTAAACCTAAAACCCTAAAACCTAAACCCTAAACCCTAAAACTAAACCTAAACCCTAAACCCTTAACCCTAATCCTAAAATCTACAACCCTAAACCTCAAAAACTAAACCTAAATTAAATAAAACCTAAAAAATAAAATAAATAAAAACCTAAAAAAATAAAATATACAAAATAAAATAAAATAAAACCTAAACTAAAACCTAAACCTAAACCTAAATAAACCTAAAAAAAAATAAAATAAAATAAAATAAAATAAAAATAAAAACTAAACTAAAATAAAATAAATAAAATAATGTAAATAAAATAAAATAAACCTAAGAATAAAAACCTAAATAAATAAAAAAAATAAATAAAATAAAATAAAATAAACTTAAAATAAACCTAAAATAAAATAAAATAAAACTAAATAAAACCTAAACCTATAAAATAAAATAAAATAAAACATAAAAATAAATAAAAATAAACTTAATCCTTAAACTAAAAAAAAGAAACCTAAAAATAAACAAAATAAAATAAACCTAAACTACTAAAATAAACTAAACTAAATAAATAAACTTAAAATAAACTAAACCTAAACCCTAAACTAAAAGAAATAAATAAACTAAAATAAACCTAAACTAAACTAAAAAATAAATCCTAAAAATAAACCAAAGAAAAAAAACCTAAAACCTAAACCAAAAAAAAATAAAATAAAAACCTAAACCTAAACCTAAAATTTAAAAAAAAACCTAAACCTAAAAAAATAAAATAAAAATAAAACAAAACTAAAAAATAAACATAAACCTAAACTTAAAAATTAAACTAAAATAAAAAACTTAAACTAAAATGAATAAACCTAAAATAAATAAAATAAACTAAATAAAATAAAATAAATAAATAAAAAAAATAAATAAATAAAAAAAAACATGGGTTTACTATTAAAAAACTAAACCAAAACCCTAAAATACCATCCTACCTCTACCACTAAAACCTACCCTAATGACACTGACCTGACCAACCCTAGGCCCTACTGCCCTAGGCCCTAACCCTACCTAATAACCCCACTGGCCACCTAGATCTACTGACTCTGAGCCATAACACTGACTCCATCCCTGAGCCCTCCTGACCTGACTGACCCAGGCCCTGGGCTGGCCACTCCCTAAACACAGGCTGACCTGAGCCCTAGGCCACTCCTGGCCTAACTCACCCTAGGCATGGGCACTAATGACCACTGAGCCCTGGCCTCACTAAAGGCTAAAGACCCTGGGCCTAAGGCCACTGGGCTAGATCCTAAACCACAAACTAAGCTAAGGTGGAGTTATAAAAGATAAATGCAAACTAAACTAAATAAATAATGAGATAAAATAAAACCTAAACTAAACTTCCTAAACCTAAAATAAGATAAAATAAAATAAACTAAAATAATAAATGAATATAAACTAAAATAAAATAAACCTAAGAATAAAAAACCTAAAAAATAAAACTAAACATAAAATAAAAATAAAATAAAAACTAAATAAAAACCTAAAAATAAAACCTAAAAATAAATAAAATAAAACTCAAACCAAATAAAATAAAAAATAAACAAAATAAAATAAACTAAAACTAAACTAAGATAAACTAAACTAAAATAAATAAGACCTAAAATAAACTAAAATAAAAATAAACCTAAAATAAAACCATACACCTAAAAGTTGAAACTAAACTAAACTAAAAAAACTAAAAATAAAATAAAAAAACTAAACCAAAATAAAATGAAAAAATAAAATAAAATAAAAACATAAACTAAAACCTAAACATAAACCTCAACCTAAAAATAAAATAAAATAAAATAAAAAGTAAACTAAAATAAAATAAATAAAAACCTAAACTAAATTAAAAAATAAAATAAACCTAAATAAAAGAAACTAAAATATAAATTAAAAATAAAATAAAAACTAGATAAAACTAAAAAATAAACCTAAAAATAAATAAAAATAAAACCTAAACCTAAACTAAAAATAAACCTAACTAAAATAAAACAAAAAAATAAACTAAACTAAACTAAATAAATAAACTAAACCTAAAATAAAAACCCAAAATAAAAAATAAAAAATAAAAACTAAAAATAAAACCTAAACTAAAAAAAAATCTAAAATAAACCTAAAAATAAAAACTAAAACTAAAAAAAAATAAAACTAAACCTAAAAAAAAAATAAAACTAAAATAAAAATAAAAAAAAAAAAACTAAATAAAATAAACCAAATAAAACTAAATAAATAAAAAATAAAAAAAAACTAAAAATAAAAAAATATATAAATAAAAAAAAAAATAAATAAACTAAAATAAAATAATAAATAAACTAAATAAACAAACTATTGGTTTACTTAATTTAAAAAAAATCTAAACCCTAAATCTAAACCTAAACCCTAAATCTTAAACCACAAACCTAAACCTAAAAACCCCAAACTAAACCTAAATTTAAAGTAACTAAATAAATTAAAAAAAATAAACCTAAACCTAATAGAATGGAGAACCTTTGGCAAATCACCATCAACCAAGCTGGTCTCAGTGGAGGCAAGGTGGAGGTGCGGTTATCTGATGGTGGTGGGGATCAGGTGAGGTGGATATAGAGGTGGTGGTTAGAGCGTGGTGGTTATGGAGGGGAGAGGGCGAGGTTAGTGGTGGTGGAGGAGATCGGGGATATGATGGTGGATCCTACTCAGATGGGGTGGTTCTGATGGGACTTAAGCGAAGGATGATTGATCCAATCTTTTTGTCTTTCTAGAGAAGTTCTAGTTTTCTAGGATTTTGATTTGCTCTATGAGCTCATTTTTATATCTATCATGTCTTAGAAAACTTGGTGTGCTACTTGGTTGATGAAATCAGAAGAAGAAATGTTGAATGAATTTATTCTCTATTAAAAAAAAAATCCAAAATAAACTAAAACTGAACCCTAAACCTAAAACCTAAACCAAACCCTAAAAAAAAACCTAAACCCTAAAACCCAAACCTAAACCCTAAACCAAACCTAAAAATAAACCTAAACCTTAAACCTCAATAAACCAAACCCAAACCCAAAACCCCAAAAAAACCACAAAATAAAATAACATAAACTAAATAAAAATAAAATAAAAGAAAAAAAATAAAAATAAACAAAATAAAATAAAATAAATAAAATAAAATCTAAAACCAAAACCTAAACTAAAAAAAAATAAAAAATAAAAATAAAACTAAAATAAAATAAATAAAACTAAAAAAAAAAATAAACCTAAATAAAATAAAAATAATAAAATAAAAATAAAATAAAATAAATAAATAAATTAAATAAAACCTATAAAATAAATACAAAATAAATAAAAAAATAAATAAAAAACTTAAACTTAAAATAAAAAAAAAACAACTAAAAAAATAAAATAAAAAATAAACTAATAAAAAATAAACCTAAACCTAAACTAAAAAAAAATAAATTAAAATAAACCTAAAACTAAAATAAATTAAAATAAAAGCTAAACAAAAAAAATAAAAAATACCTAAAATAAATAAAGAAAAATAATAATTAAAATAAATAAAATAAACTAAATACCTATACTTTAAAATAAAAAAAAACAAAAAAAACAAAATAAAATAAAAAAACCAACCCTAAAAAGCCAAAATACTATTGTCAAACCCTAAACCACAACCCCAAAACCTGACCATAATAAACCCTAAACCCTAAACCTAAACCTAAAACCTACAACACCCTAACCCTAAACCCTAAAACCCTAAACCCTTAAAACCTAAAACCTAAACATAAACTAAATAGAACCTAAAAATAAATAAATAAAATTCTAAACAAATAAAATAAAATAAAATAGAAAACTAAACTAAAATAATACTTAAACCAAAACCTAAACCTAAAATAAAATGTAAAAATAAAAAATAAAATAAATAAAATAAACTAAATAAAATAAAATAAAAAAAAACCTAAAAACTAAAAAAATAAAAAAAAACTAAAATAAAAAACCTAAAATAAAATAAAACTAAACATAAAATAAAATAAAATAAAATAAAATAAAAAATAAAAAACTAAATAAAACCTAAACCTAAAAATAAACCTAAAAGTTAAACCAAAAAAATAAATAAAAATAAAACTTAAACCCTAAACTAAAAAAAAATGTAAACCTAAAAAGAAAATAAATTAAACCTAAACTAAAATATAATAAACTAAAATAAAATAAATAAAATCTAAACCTAAACCTAAAATAAACTAAACTAAACCAAATAAAAAATAAAATAAAATAAAAAACCTAAACTAAACTAAAAATAAAATAAAAAAAAACCTAAAATAAAGCTAAAACCTACTAAAAAAATAAAAAACCTAAACCTAAACCTAAACCTAAAAAACTAAACTAAAAAATAAACCTAAACTAAACCTAAAAAGAAACTAAAATAAAAAAAAATAAGAAATAAAATAAATAAATAAAATAAATAATAAATAAATAAAAAATAAAAAAAATAAAATAAAATAAATAAATAAAATAAAATAAACCTAAACTTCCAGTTAATTGAAAAAATAAAAAAATAAGAAAATCAAAGAAAATAAAAAAAACCCTAACCCTAAAACTAACCTAAACCCTGAACCAAAGCTCACAAAACTAAAAAAACCTAAACTGACTAAATAAAACCTAAAATAAAATAAATAAAAAAAAAACTTAAACCTAAATAAAATAAATAAATAAATAAAATAAAAACTAAACTAAACCTAAACCTAAACCAAACCTAAATAAAATAAATAAAATAAAAATAAAATTAACAAAAATAATATAAATAAAACTAAACTAAAAATAAAATAAACCTAAAAATAAAACTAATAAAATAAAAACTAAATAAAATAAAATAAAATAAATAAAAATAAAAAACTAAATAAAAACTAAACCTAAAAACTAAAATAAAATAAATAAAATAAAACCTAAACCCTAAACTAAAAAATAACTAAACCTAAAATAAAACAAAATAAAATAAACCTAAACTAAAATAAATAAACTAAAATAAAATCTAAACCTAAATAAAATATAAACCTAAACTAAATAAATAAAATAAAATAAATAAAATAAAACCTAAACTAAAATAAATAAAAATAAACCTAAAATAAAAACCTAAAACCTAACAAAAAAATAAAATAAAATGAACTAAACCTAAAATTAAAAATAAACTAAACCTAAAATAAAATAAAATAAAACTAAACTAAAATATAAACATAAACCTAAACCTAAACCTAAAATAAACTAAAATTAAAAAACAAAAATAAATAAACCTAAAATAAATAAACTAAACTATAAAAAATAAAATCAACCTAAAATAAAAATAAAAAATAAAATAAAAAAATAAAATAAATAAACTAAATAAACTAAATCTCTGGTTTGCTTAATTTTTTTTTAAAAAAACCTAAAACCCTAAACCCTAAACCATACTGGATCCTAAACCCACACCCTACCTAAATCCTAAACCAACCTAAACCAACCCAAAACAGCAAACCCTAAACTTAAAAAACCACAAAACTAAACCCTAAACCCTAACCTAAATAAACCTAAACCCTAAACCCTAAACCTGACCTAAACCCTAAAGCCTAAAAAACTAAATAACCCAAACCCAAATTAAAACTAATAAAACCCCAAAAACCCCAACCTAAACCTAAACCCTAATCCAAACTAAACCTAAAACTAACCCTAAACTAAAAATCTAAAATATACCTAAAAAGTAACAAAATAAATTAAAAAAAAACTAAACCCTAAAATAATAAACTAAACTAAGAATGGCAATATGATGGCAAAACATCCAAACAGGCTTAATATGGTGGAGGCAAAGGTGGATGGTCCAGTGGTGGTGTGGATCACAGGTGTGGATATGGAGGTGGTGGAGAGCGTGGTGGTTATGGAGGTAAGTGGAACAATATAGGTTACAACCATGGTGGTGGTAGAGGGGAGAGATGGGGGATATGATGGTGGATCCCGTAACTCAAGAGGCCATGGTGGTTTAGATGGGAACTAGAAAGAAGAATGATCGATCTCCTTATGGGAACTGTCTTTATAGAGATGGTTCTAGTTATCTAGGCTTTTGATTTGCTCTAAGCATGCTCATTTTTATTTATGTCATCGAGTCTTAGAAAACTTGGAGTGTTACTTGGTTGATGAAATCAAAAGAAGAAATATTGAATTTGAATTTGTTCCTAGAAAAAAACCCTAAACCTAACTAAAAATAACCCAGACCTAAAACCTAAATAAAACCCTAAAACCCTAAACCATAAACCTAAACTAAAACCTAAACCCTAAACCCTAAACCTGAACCCTAAGCCTAAACCCTCACTAAACTAACTAAACCCAAAAGCTAAAAACTAAACCTAAACTAAATAAAACCTAAAAATAAATAAATAAATAAACCAAAACCAAAGTAAAATAATAAAATAAAATATGACAAAAACCTAAACTAAAACCTAAACTTAAACTTAAACCTAAAAAAAAAATAAAAATAATAATAACTAAACTAAAATAAAATAAATAAAAACCTAAACTAAACTAAAAAATAAAAAACCTAAATAAAATGAAACTAAAACTAAAATAAAATAAAATAATCCTAAAATAAAATAAAATAAAAACTAAATAAAACAAACCTAAAAATAAACCTAAAAAATAAAACTTAAAATAAATAAAATAAAACTTAAACTAAATAAAAAATACCTAAATAAAAAAATAAATAAATCTAAACCTAAACTAAATAAAACTAAAACTAAATAAATAAAACCTAAAACTAAAACTAAACCCAAAATAAAATAAAATAAACTAAAATAAACTAACCCAAAACTAAAAAAATAAAACCTAGAATATAAAAAAAACCTAAACCTAACTAAAATAAAAATAAAACCTAAACATGTAAAATAAAATATAAAATAAACATGAAAGAAAATAAAATAAAATAAAACTAAACTAAAAAAAAATAAACTAAACCTAAAAATAAACTAAAATAAAATGTTAACTAAAATAAATAAACCTAAATATAATAAAAAATAAAATAAAATAAACTAAAAAAATAAAATAAACTAAATAAACCTAAACCTACAAACTTTTTTAATTTTTTTTAAAAAAACCCTAACCCTAAACCCTAAGACTAAATCTTAAAACCCCACCATAACCCCTAACCTAAACCTAAACCACTAAGCCTAAACACTAAAACACTAAACCCTAAACTAACCATAAAACCCCAACCCTATAACCCACATCCCAGACCACAACCCTAAACCACAAAAAAAAATAAAACCTAAACTAAAACTAAAATAAAAAAATAAAAATAAAACCTAAAATAAAATAAAATAAAATAAAATAAAAAAGAAAATAAAACCTAAATGAAACCTAAACTAAACTAAAAACCTAAACCCAAACTAAATGTAAAATAACATAAAAATAATAATAACTAAACTAAAATAAAAAAATAAAAACCTAAACTAATAAAAAAATGAAATAAACATAAATAATAAAATAAAATAAAAACTAAACTTAAAATAAAATAAAATAAACCTAAAATAAAAATAAACTAAATAAAAAACCTAAAAATAAACCTAAAAAATAAAATAAAATCAATCAAAAATAAAACCTAAAACCCTAACTAAAAAGCATGACTAAAATAAAAATAAAATAAAATAAACTAAACTAAAATAAAATAAACTAAAATATATAAAACCTAAATCTAAAACCTAAAATAAACTAAACCTAAACTAAATAATAAAATAAATAAAAAAACTAAATAAACTAATAATAAAACTAAAAAATAAACCTAAAATAAAAACAAAACCTAAAAAAATATAATAAAATAAACCTAAAAAAAAATAAAATAAAACCAATAAAATAAAATAAAATAAAATATAAAATAAGAAAAACTCCTAAAAAAAACTAAAAAAAAATAAATTAAAATAAATAAACATAAAATAAAATAAACTACTAAATAAATAAAATAAACTAAATAAAAAAAAATAAATAAAATAAACTAAAATAAACTAAACTCTTTTGCTTAATTTTAAAATAAACCTAAACCACAAACCCTAAACCCTAAACCCCTAACCCAAACTAATACCAACCAAACCCTAAACCCTAACCCTAAACCTAAAACCTAAACCAACCCACTTAACCTAACTACCAACCCAAACCACAAACCACAATCCCAAAACCCCAAACCTAAAACTAAATCAAAACCTAAACCCTAAACCTAAAAAGCATAAATAACCTAAACCCAAACCTAAACCCTAAACCTAAAGCTAAATAAACTAAACCTAAAACTAGAGGCATTATCCATGGTGGTGGGGATCAGATGTGTGGTGGATTTGGAGGTGGTGGTATGGAGGCAAGGAGAAATGGAGGTTACAACTATGGTGGTGGCAAGGAGAGATTAGGGATATGATGGTGGATACTACTCAGAGGCCGTGGTTGATGGGAACTAGAAACTTAAGAACAATCGATCATTACTATTAAACTATGTCTTTTCTAAAGAGATGGTTCTAGTTATCTAGCTTTTGATTTTCTCATGCTCATTTTTTTTTTCAATGTATAAACATCTTAGAAAACTTGGTGTGTTACTTGGTTGATGAAATTGAAAAGAAGAAATGTTGAATATGAATTTGTTCACTATTAAAAAAAATCAAAAATCCAAAACTAAACTACTAACCATTGACCCAACCTAAACCACTAAACCCTAAAACCCTAAACCCTAAAACCTAAAAACTAAAATAAACCAAAACCCTAAACCCCACCTTAAACCCTAAACCCTAAAACCTAAACCTAAACCTCTAAATACCACTACCAAAAAATAAAAAAACCTAAACTAAATAAAACAAATAAAAATAAATAAATAAACCTAAATAAAATAAATAAATAAAATAAATAAAAATAAATTAAAACCTAAACCTAAACCTAAACCTAAAATAAAAGAAAATAAAATAAAACTAAACTAAATAAAATAAAAAAATAAAACTAAATAAAATAAAACCTAAATAAAATGTATAAACTAAAATAAAAATAAAATAAAATAAAATAAATAAAACCTAAAATAAAATAAAATAAAACCTAATAAAATAAAACTTACCTAAACTAAAAAAATCTAAACTAAAAAATAAAATAAAAAATAAAATAACTAAAACTAAAATAAAACTAAACTAAAATGTAAAAACTAAAAACTAAACTAAACCTACCTAAACCCTAAAATAAAATATAATAAACTAAAAATAAATAAACTAAAAAAAAATAAAATAAAATAAATAAAAATAAACCTAAACCTAAACCTAAAAAAAATAAAATAAAAACATAAACAACCTAAAAAAATAAAAATAAAACCACAAACATAGAAAAAATAATAAATAAAACAAAAAATAAACTAAACCTATAATAAACTAATAAAAAAAACTAAATAAAATAAACTAAAATAAAATAAACTAAACTAAATAAAATAAAATAAACTAATAATTAAAAATAAAATAAACTAAAATAAATAAATAAAATTAAAATAAACCTAAAATATAAACCTAATTTAAAAAAAAACCAGCCCTAAACCCTAAACCTAAACCCTAAGCTAAAATAAACCTACCCTAACCTAAACCCTAACCTTAAAACCCTAAATATTAAACCCTAAAAACTAAACCTAAACTAAAACCCTAAAGCCAAACTAAAAACATCTTAAACCTAAATCTAATCTGACCTAAAAAAAATAAACCATAAACCCTAAAAAAACCTAAAAACTAAACCTAAACTAAATAAAACCTAAAATAAAATTAAAAAAATAAAATAAAATAAAATAAAATAATAAAATAAATAAAATAAATAAACCTAAAATATAAAAACTAAAAACCTAAACCAAAACCTAAATGTGAAAATAAAATAAAATAAAATATAAAATAATAAAATAAAATAAAACCTAAACTAAAAAAAATAAAATAAACTTAAAACCTAAATAAAATAAAAAACTAATTGTAAATAAAAATAAAATAAACCTAAAATAAAATAAATAAATAAATAAAACCTAAACCTAAAAAAAATAAACCTAAAAATAAAAATAAAATAAAAAAACCTAAACTAAAAAAAAACCTAAACCTAAAATAAACAAAATAAAATAAACTATATTAAATAAATAAAACCTAAACCTAAAAATAATAAAAACCCTAAACTAAATAAAATAAAACTAATAAACCTAAAATACTAAAATATAAATAAAATAAAACCTAAACCTAAAAATAAAATAAAACCTAAACCTAAATAAAATAAAATAAAACTAAAATAAGTAAACTAAACCTAAACTAAAATAAACTAAAGAAAAACCTAAACTAAAATAAATAAACTAAAATAAAATATTAAAATAAAATAAATAAAAATAAACTTAAATAAAATAAAATAAAATATAATAAATAAAAAAAATAAAATTAATTAAAACTGTTGGTTTGCTTAATTTTTTAAATAAAATAAACAAAACCTACCCTACTAAACCTACCCTAAACTAAACCCTAAACCTAAAATAAACCTAAAAAAATAAATAACCATAAACCCAAAAAAAACCTTAAACCCTAAAACCTAAACCCTAAACAAACCTAAACCCTAAATGTAAACCTAGTAACTAAATAAACTAAAAAATAAACCAAAACCATAAAACCTAATAAACCTAAACCATAAATGGCGAACCTTGGCTAGGAACATCACCATCAAACAAGCTCAATTATCTAGTGTTGGAGGCAAGGTGGAGGCGGTGGTTATCGAGTGTTGGTGATGACTTGGGATATGGTGGTAACAATGGTGGTTATGGAGGTGGGAGGAGAGGCAGAGGTTATAGCCATGGTGGTGGTGAGAGAGATCGAGATATGATGGAGGATCCTACTAGAGGGGGTGGTTCGATGAACTAGAAGAAGAATGGTGATCCAATCGATTCTTATGGAATGTCTTTATAGAGATGGTTCTAGTTATCTAAGGTTTTTGATTTTCTCTATGCTCATTTTTATCTATATGCCTCTTGTGTCTTAGAAAACACAGGCTACTATTTGGTTGTTGATGAAAAAAAGAAGAAATGTTGAATTTGAATTTGTTCTATTAAAATCTTAAACCCTAAACTAAAACTTAAACCCTAAACCTAAACCTAAACCCTAAACCCTAAAATAAATCATAAACCCCAAACCCTAAACCTAAACTAACCCTAAAAACCTAAACCATAAAGTAAACCCAAACCTAAACTAAATAAAACCTAAAAATAAAATATATTAAAACCTAAACTAAAATAAAATAAAAAAATAAAATAAAATAGAAACATAAACTAAAACCTAAACCTAAACCTAAAAGAAATAAAATAAAAATAAAAAACTAAACTAAATAAAATAAATAAAACCTAAACTAAACTAAAAATAAAAACCTAAAAATAAAAACTAAACCTAAAATAAAAAAATAAACCTAAAATAAAATAAAAGAAAAACTAAATAAAAAAAAACCTAAACCTAAAATAAATAAAATAATAAACTAAACAAAAAAAAAACCTAAACCTAAAATAAGAATAAAATAAACTAAACTAAAATAAATAAACTAAAAAAAATAAATAAAATAAACCTAAAAAAATAAAGTAAACATAAACCTAAACCTAAATTAAATAATAAATAAACCTAATAAAAACCTAAACTAAAAATAAAACCTAAAATAAAAATAAAACCTAAAAAATAAAGAAACCTAAAATAAACTAAAAATAAAAATAAACCTAAACCTAAAAAAAATAAAAATAAAACAAACTCCTAAAATAAACCTAAACTTAAAAAATAATAAATAAAAACATAAACTAAAATAATAAACCTAAAATAAATAAACTACTAAAAATAAAAGTATAAAATAAAATTCAAAAATTCAAATAAATGAAAATAAACTAAACAAACCCACAAACTGTGGTTTACTTAATTTAAAAAAACCCAAACCTTAAATCCTAAACCTACCCTAAACACTAAACCTAACCATAAACCCTAAACTACAAACCTAAACCCTACCTAAACCTAAACCTAAACTACCCTAAACCCTAAACTCTAAACCTAAACCCTAAACCCTTGGCTATTCATATTGGCTATGATTACTCTTGGATCTATTAGACTTATAAAATTACTGTTGTGATCTAGTTATTAATAGGTGGTTGTTACTCCTGATTTTCTTTCATCACTATGGGGTTGTTTTCCTTTCCTTGATGTTTCATCTAAGTAAGGGTTTTTTGTTGGCTATTCATTCTCATGTTATTGTGGAATACTTAGGTGATGCTTCTCTTACAAGGGATTGGTGGCATCCCTTTGCCATACTGAATAGTGTTTCCTTTCATTCTAGAGTGTATTTTGCTATTGCTTGGTATGCGGTATTAAAGATCATATGATTTTCATCTATGGCGTAGCCTTCCCCAAGTATGTATATGATGGTGGGATGATTTCACTCATAATTTGGTGGTAGTAGAATTGTGATGTAACCCTTCCTTTGAAGTTTGGATGCTCATGTTTTGTGCCCCATTCTTTGACTAAGCACGAGCTTTCCTTCACACACTTCTCTAAATTTCTCACACTTTCATTTATTTTTTCAGTTAATTTTGTTTGTGTCTCTTTACTGGTGCTAATTCCTTCTTCTAGGTGTTTGTAGGTTCTATTTTGTTTCCTTATAGGTTCCTTTTCTGGAGGTGGCAAATACTTTTCTCATCTTCTCAAGCTTTCTGAAGGTTGTCCCTAAACTTTCTTTTTTTTTTGCTACTTTTGTATCTCTTATATTTTTTTCTTTTGCTTTTCATTTTCCTTTATTTGGTTGTAAGATAGGATTCACTCTAGGTTGATTATAGCTATTTGAGCAGTAGTTTTTAAGTTTATCTCCTCTTAAGGATATTGTAACACCCCTTTTTGTGGCAATAAAATTCCCCTATATGGGGTTCTCTAAAAAAATCCTCTAAATCCTAAAACCTACAATCCTAAAATTTAAACCCCAAACCCTAAACTCTAAACCCTAAACCTTAAACTAACCCTAAACCTAAACTAAACTAAAAGCCTAAGAATGGGTAGAACCTTGATGATAGAACATCACATCATAGGCTCATAGATCTGGCTGAAAAGCGGTTATCAGTGGTGGTGGAATTTGGAGGTGCGGTGGATATGGAGGTGATTGTTAGTGGAAGTTAAGATGGGAGGATGACAAGGCTAAACATGGTGGTGGCGGAGAGATATCATGGATATGATGGCAGATCAACTACTCAAGATGCGGGGGAGGTTCTGATGGGAACTAGAGAAATTAAATAATAGTCGATCTGATCTACTACTTATGGAATTATGTCTTTATAGTAAAGACAGTTCTACTTATCTAGGGTTTTTTATTTGTTCTATGGGTGATCATTTTTAATGTCATCACTTATGTCTTAGAAAACTTGGGGTCTACTTGGTTGATGAAATCAAAAGAAATGTTGAATTTGAATTTGTTCTCTGTTAAAAAAACCTTAAACTTTAAACCAAAATCTAAACCTTAAATCTAGCTAAACTTAAACCATAAACTAAAACTAACCTAAACCTAAACCTAAAACTAAACTTAAACCACAAACCTAAAACCAAACCCTAAACACTAAAACCTAAACCTAAATCTTAAACCCTAAACCAAACCACAAATCTTATATTATATTAAGTAAACCCTAAACCTAAACCCAAAATGAACTAAACCATAAACCCTAAATAAGAAACCTAAACCCAAACCCTAAAACCATAAACTTTAAACCCAAACCTAAACCCTAAACACTAAATAAACCCCAAACCTAAAAACCTTAAACCTAAACCTTAAATCTTTAATAAAGATGTCATTAGAGTAGATCTAAAAATGACCTAATCCTATAGTTATGGTAGCTAAGAAAATGTCTTCAGAGACTTTCCTTGACTATTAGAATTTGAATACCCAAACCCTAACCTAAATCATATTATAATACCAAATATTATAGTGTAATGTAGCATCATAAATTTGAGCATGTAGTGATGTTTTTAGAGGTTATAAGATGTTTTGAAATGTTTTAGTATATTATGGTATTGTGCTCTATAGTTTACATTAATATAAATCATAAAAATATTGATTTAATAAATCAAATGAAGAAATTTGTTTTATGTGAAGTGGGAATTAGGTTGTTGTACCAAAGGTGTGCTACACCACTTGTAGTCTAAAATGTATGATTTTATGTTCAAAATAAATATTATATGTTGTAGAATAGTATAACATCTTATATCATAATATATTGTTCATCACAATTTAAATTCTTTTAGTATTTTATAATCATGCAATCAACTACTAATTATTTATAAAATATTGATTTAGACTTTAAAATGGTGGAATTTGGCCAAATTCATAATAGGTAGAGCATGACATCATAATATATTATTTCAATTTAAAATATGTAAGTGTCGACTAAAATATATAGTTTTTATTATTTAGACTAATTTTATGATTTTTTCATAAGTAATCCCTTGTGATGTGATGCAATATAATATAATATAATACATATGTGTATTATAATATAGGATGCCATAACATAGTGTAGCATCATGCATTATAGCATACTATGTGTATTACTACTTGGTGTTTAGCATATTTTAGTTTGTTATAGTAAGATGTAGTTGAGTTTGTACTGGTATAATATATTAAAATACTAATTTATAGGCTGAGATGATGGGATTTGACCAAATTTAAGGTAAGCTTTAGGAAACATCACTAGGGTGTGCTATGGTGTGTCATTTAATCAAAAGAATGAAATTTTGCATCCAAAATAAATGTTTATTTTTCAACCAAATTGTATAAATTTTTTGCTTAAAGTGATTCATTTTAAGGTGTAATGTAACATAATATATTATATGAAAGCTTATTAAAATATAATGTACATAACAATATAACTTCATATATATATGAATGTGGTGGTGTGTTACTAAATGTTGCTGTACATTTTAGTATGTTTTACTTTTGATATAATACATTAGGTCAAATCTCACAAAAATGTTAATTTGAAGGTTGAGATGGAAGGATTTGGCCAAATTCATAGAACACACTAAGAAGCAACACCAAAATTGTTCTATTTTGTTCCATTTCAAATAGAAAATTAATAATTTTACATCCAAAATGAACATTATTTATATTTTGTGAAAATTTTGTTCTTTGTTCTCTTTAAGTGATTCTAATGAGGTGTAATGTTAGATAATATATTATATTATAGAAAATTATAATATTACATCATATATTATAATATAATATAGTGTGTTAATTCACACATAATATGTTTAGCATATTGTATAATTAGTTTAGATTGCACCATCACCAATCATAAAATGTTAATTACAATGTTAAGATGATGTAATTTGAATGTACATTGTTAGGATTTTGATTGAAGTATTAAAGGTGTGCATAAGAAAAAAATAAGATTTGTTAGAATTCCATGTAAGGACATGAGATCTCTTGGGGATCAAACATGCATTGGGCATGACATGTGAGGGGTCTCTTGAGGGCATAAAAAAGGAAAATATGTTGGGGATAAGGTTTGAATTTGATTTATTATAAAAAGATCCATTGGGCATAAAAATCTATAATCCATCAGGGATTAAGATTGAATTGACTTTAATTTGTTTTATTTTAATTGATGTGGAGGCATATCTGCTAGAGATATGGGCTCCAGTCCACTAGGGATTGGGTATATGAACCTTCCACTAAGAAAGTAGGTTCGCACTATCACTTAGGGATTGGGATTAGAGTTTGATTTCATAGATTATTTTGGGGATATATACACTAGGGATAAGAATTTGTTTGGATTTCTTTGATTTGTACTCTACTGGGGGAGTTGGTTTAAGTTGGCTCTACAAGAGAGGTTGGTTTTGAACTTCATTTATTTCCTTGACTTATTTATATATGATTTGGGGCTCCATTAGGAAGAAGGGTTTGATTTAACTCCATTGGGAAAAATTAGATGGGTTTAATTTAATGTTAATGTATGGACCCATGTGTGTGATAGACCCCGAGAAGGGCTATATCACTTGACCTACCTCAGTTTACAAATCTAAAGGATAGTCTCTATATGGGGTGCTAGCCAACCTATGGGTTGCCTTTTTTGTACTATGCTTAAGAAGGTGTAGCAAACTTACATCTTCCAAAGCCGAATACTGGGGTGACTGTTGGATGCACAACAAATTGGTGACCTAAGACTATGAATGCCTGGGGACTTATGTCAACTCAAAAATATTAAAGAATAATTTTATCTTAATTTCATGTGATTTGATATTTTTTATTTGGTTTAGTTTGATTCCTAATTGAGGTCATATCCGCTAGGGATGTGAGCTCAGTCAAATTTGATAGATATAATTTATGGACCATTTTGGTGTGGGATGGACCCATGAAGAAGGGCTATATGGACTTGTCCTATCTCAATTTACAAATCCAAAGGATAGTACTTTGGTGGGGTAAGCTAGCCAACTAAGGGTTGCCTTTCCATGTGCTGTCTAGGAAGAAGGCGTGTACTTTCATCTTAAAGTAGGGAACAACCTGGTGACTGTTGGTAGCATAACAAATCAAACCCGACTAACCTTGGGTGATATTTGGGACTTATATCAACTCAAGAGTAGTCATGATTCCTATAGGGAGTTTTCACTAAAGATATGGACTGCTTGAGAAAAGGTATGCATAGGTCCTCTAATCCACAAGTGAATATATATTTTATTTATATGTTTGAGGACCTTATTGGTGTGAGGACCACTAAGAAGGCTATGTCCTTGACTATCTGAGTTACTAAACTTGGAGAATCATCCACGATGGATTCTCCAACCATGGTGGTTACTAGAAAGGGGAACTATCAATATGATAGTAACCAGGTAGTGTCTAAATGGGGTTGCGATGTAATCAAATATAGTGCCCACAGGGAGATCTTTGTTAGGGCATTATCTTGAGCCTATAGTAAGCCTATAGGTGTGGTGGCCAACTCAAGAAAGCATAGAAGACTTACATCTTCATGAGTGGTGTTTCAAGGTCAGAACCAACCAACTTAAAATGTATCCATCGGCATGAGTGGTGTATCCATAGTGAGAACTACCAACCTAAGGGTTTTGTGAAATGATCAATATAGAAAGAAATCATGTAGGCTTACAACTTTCCAGAAATTGATCGATAGTTTATCATCAGATGATCTTCGACCTAGGTGACTACTAGCGGGATCAGAAGGATGGACTAGATTAGAAGCAGTTAAGAGGGAAAGACCCACTAGGGGACTTATCCTAAACCTCAAATTCACTCAGCCCAATCACTATACAAAGGTTAATCCAAGAAAAAAAGTATAGTAGACTCACATCCTCTTAAATAAAGACAACATGAGGTAGCTTACCAGCCACGCAGTAAGGCCTACCAAACTAATAAGTGTTCATTAGAGTACAGTGAACAAGTAAGAAAGGAAAGCATAGTAGACTTACATCCTCCAAAGCAAGAAGTACAATAGGGTGACACACTAGCAAGGTAGCACATATGCCCAACCTAGAGCAGCTACTAAGTGAATCTTTAGCATTATCTATCAAGCTGAGATAAGAGATATGTGTTTGTTTTATATGTTTGTGTGTAGTTTATGTTTGTGTTGTGTCAATGAAGGATAGGATGCCATTCGGGTTCCTTACACCTACCCTAAACACATCATACTGGATTCACAAATAAGAATACTTTCAACATGGAAGAGATTGAATTCGAAATGGAATTTTCATTGATGATTATTATTTTAAAACATGATTTATAATATTTTTTTAAGTAGAGCCATTGTTGGAAGCATTGGGCTCTCTCCCTTATGATTAATAAGTGTTAAGATCCTCCTTGGTAGTTCTCTATGGAAAAGGGCCTTCCCAATTTGATTCAAACTTACCTCCCATCTTACAACGAGCAATAATCAGTCTCCTTAAAACTAAAATAAGCTATCCTACTTGAAAAGCTCTAGGACGGACCAACTTCTTGTGAGGTTGAATCATTTTAGCTTTCTACAACTCAAGGTTTTGGCATGCATGTAGACGTATCTCCTCCAAACCTTCAAGCTCTTCTAATCGCAACTTGGTGTTACTGTTGTGATCTTGCTATCACTATCCTTCATGATGGAGTTGGACTTCTAATGGTAGAATGGCTTGACCCTTACACTAAGGAGAAAGGGTAGACTAAGTTGGAGTTCTATATTTGATGCGGTAGGCCACAAGGCTTCAACTAATTGCTCATGCCACTATTGCTTGTTGTTGTCAAGTGTCATCTTTAGTATTTGGAAGAGAGTTTTGTTGAAGTCTTCTGCTAAGCCATTTTCCCTCTAGTAGTTGGTTGTAGAATATCTCCATTCTATTTTGTGTCTCCATGAAAAGTTGTTGATCTCGATGAACTTGAATGTAGTACCATTATCAGATATAATTCATCGAGGCACTCCGAACCTATATACTATATGGTTCTAAAACTGGAGCATGTTGAGTGACCTCTCGAGTAATCATCTTTTCATTTGGAAAAGTAATCAATAACAACTAAGATGACATGATGACCCATGGAAGAAGGAGGATCAATCAGACCCGCTATGTCAGTATCCCAACACTCGAATGGCCATGATGCCAATGTAGGATGTAGAATGTTGGATGGTTGGTGTAGGACCACACTGTGTATTTGACATTGGTGTCATCGCCTAATCGTAACCATGCAATCTTTGATCAATGATGGTTAGTAGTATCCTAGTCTCTTGATCTTGGCTTTCATCTTCAGACCGAACTAGTTGGCTCCACATAATCCTGAGTGTTCTTCGATCATGATCTTATAGGTTTTGTGCTTTTCTAAACAACGTAACCACATATGATCGAAAGACTATCAATACATGACACCATCGACAAGAGTGTAGGAAAGTTGCTTCATCGATGGGCTTGGGACTTCTCTTGGTAGTTTTCCTTTATTTAGGTAATCCATGAATGGGTCCTCAATCTAACTCCTCGTCCTTCTTGGCAAAACCTTCCCTTCAAGAGAGCACTTTTGATGAGTTCAATATTAATAAGGGATAAGAATTATCTATTTTGGACCTTTTTTGATATGGACTCATCTTCTGGACATTCCATCTCCTTCGCAATCTTGGCTAAAGCATACGCTATGGAATTCTCTCATCGAGGAATCTAATAAATAGTAACCATAAGATTTGGACCAACAACTCCATGGTGTACTTGTGGTAGTGATGGAGCTTGGGCTTTAGAACCTTATAGGAACCAGATTTGGTTGATAACTAGGAGAATCGAAGATATTGATGTTAGATGCTTAATGTAATGGCTAACTCAAACTAATTAGAGCCTCATATTGGGCTTCATTGTTGGTGCAATGATTGATAGATGATATGAGAATCATCACATCGATGTCCAGTTAAGAGAACTATTCTACACCTACCTTTCTTGGAATAGTAGATTATGGTTCTTCTCTATTTGGGAAGAAACCATCAAAGTACATCTCCAAGTGGTGAATGCTAGTATCCCTAAGTTCATGATTTGTTCATGAGAGATCATCACTAAGTACAAAGTTGGAAGTGGGTGTCTTTGCTAAGAAATCCACTAGCGCTTGTCCTTTCACTGCACGGGGGGGGGGTACGAAGGTAATGTCAAATTATAACCATCGTGCCAACCGTCTGGATAGCATCGATCGTGTCATGAGATACTGTAGTGGATTGATCCTGGAGATTAAGTTCACTTTATGAGGAAGCATATAGTGGTGTAGCTTTTGGGATGCAAAGATTAAAACTAAGCAATGCTTCTCAATGGGCGGATAATTAGCTTCAGTAGGGATTAGATGATGATTGTGATATTAGAGTGCACTTTCCATCCCTTCATCATTGGCTTGGGACAACAAAACACCAAGGGAGTTGTCTAATAGTGTAAAGTTTGAGTGGCTTGCCGGGTAGAGCTACTAGAGCGACAACATCATCAGGTAATACTTGATGGCTTTGAAGGCATGTTCACACTTGTCATCCCACTTGAACTTGGCATCCTTTTTGATAAGTGTTGAGAGTGGCTGACATCTTTTTGATAAGTTGGATATAAAGCATCTTAGATATGCCAACCACCCATGGAATGATCTTAGTTGAGTTAAACTTTTAAGGGGTGGCATTTCTAATATTGCCTTGATCTTCTTCTTCATTTTGATTCCCTAGTGTCAACAATAAACTAAATTTTCGAAGCTACTCAATGCACACTTGGGGTTCATTTTGAGGTTAAATTATCTTAACTATTCAAAACTACTCTCAAGTCAAAGAGATGGTCTTCCTTTTCTGACCACGAGATCATCGACATAGCACTCAACTTGATGATGAATGAGTTCATCAAGATTGAGTCATAGTGTATGTAGCACATTTTAAGGCTAAAAGCATGACCTTATAGCAATAGATTCTGTTGAGGTTCTAAAAGTAGTGTTTCTTTCATCTTCAAGGGCCATCTTTATTTGGTTATATCAAGTCATCCATGAAATAGAAGACTACATGAGATTTGGCAATGTCCACCATCGGCCAGATTAGTACTAGAAATTCATCTTTTGGACATTTCTAAAATCGATGCATATGTTAATTTGGCCATTCTTTTTCTTAACTGCATGACACTGGCTAACCAAATAGGGTATTTTTTTTCCCGGATGAAGCCAACATCGATGAATTTCTTCAATTTAGAAATGACCTATTATTCTATGTCTAATCGCATTCATCTAGGAGCTTGCTTGATAGGGTTAGCAGTACCCTCTATTGCTAGTTTATAGATTGCTACGTTAGGAGCTAATCTAGGCATCTCTTCATAACTCCATGCAAAGTAGTCCTTAAACTCAGTCAATAGCCTAACTAAGTCATTGGTTTCAATTTCATTCAACAAAGAACTGATGTTCCTAAGTTGATTTCCTTGAGCTCATCGATGGTTGACTTGATCTCTTCTTGAACTCGGCATTGCATCTTTGACTTCAAAATCATCTAAATCATCTAAGTTTCTAAGCACGTCTTCATATCAATTAATGTGATTTGAAAAGAACCTATCAGATTCCAAATGATTGGTGAGGTAGTAATCATCATCATTGACTGGACCCATCTGAATCCTAGTTGATCTTTTTGAGAGCTTTTGCATTTATTCTTCCATATTCTTTGAAGTACATTGCTTTGACCAAGTATGTGGATTAACCTTTCTTTGCTAAATTATGAACACAAGCAAGTACAATCAAAAGGTAATTCTATTAAATCTTTATATGAATCATCCTTAAGTTCTACATCAACTTCTTGACTTGAGGATGATGCTCCTAGAAAGAACCTCTAAGTCTTCATACCTGTGGATGACTTAGGGGCTTCCTTAATAACCAAACCTCACTTTTGAGAGGAAATGTGGGGATAGAGCTAAGGTTCCCAAGATGCCTAACTATTTCACATATAGACTTGGATACACTTTTGCTTTGCTTTGGAGCATGATCTTCAAGCTATCTAGCTCAAATGTCACCTCAAGAGAATCTACTACTAAGAAGAGCTATGGTGTGCTAACCATATAAGACTCATCCTATGAACTAGATTCTAAGTCTATATGGATAATAGGTGTACTCTGGTAGTGGACATATCTTTTATTGGTGGATTCTCACACTAGCCTCTTCCTCACACTGGTGGAGGTGTCATCCTACCATATGTTGAATGGAGTAACAAACTATGGGTGGAATCTAAGGACATGCTCCACTTCCTCCTCCAAGTTTATTTCCACTCCAATTTATTTTCTTTTTCATTTTCTCTTTTCTATCCTTTCTCTTCTTCTCTTTTTCTCTTTTTCTTATTATTTTATTTTTAAACTTTGGCCAAGTTCATGAGAATAGACTTGTTGATTTTGAGGGAGGTAGTAAGCCACATCTTCATATATGCCGACCACATGAATAGTAAATGGCTTGAGATCTCATTTGACACAGTAGATGATTCAACCTCTCATAAACTTCATACATTGATGTAGAGGATGGAACTATATTGTTCTCATGTATCCATGGTCTCCCAAGCAAAGCATTGAAAGATGTATCAGTCTATAATGTGAAACTTGGTTTGATCTTCCAATCATCTATCTCCAAGGGCAACACTATAGAGCCTAGGCCTATTGACCTCACTTTGGAGTGATTCAATCTTCCCATCTTAAACATAGAGTCTTCTAGACACTAAGACTTCCTTAGTCATAAGACACTTAACAATTAGGTAAACACTTAAAACCTAATGACTTAGAATGGTTAACCATAGGATTAGGTTATGCCTTAGGATTAGGATAATCCACTACCCTACAACCCAAATCCAATCCATGTTCACCTTCTCAAACCAAACCTCAAGTTCATTCAAACATCAAATTAAAATCCAAATCAAAACCCAAATTCCAAAACCAAATTATTGAAGCCCATGATCAAATCCAAACTTGAAACCCTTCCTAAGCCATATGACCTATCCCATGGACCAAAATCTTAATCCAAATCAATCCAAAATTAATTGATTTTCTCCTAATAAATTTTTATCTTTCATCATCTTTCTAAATATAAGTCAAATCTACATTCAAATGATCAAAACTAAATCAAACTAAATCAAATTAAATCAAAACCCTTCCTAAGCCATATGACCTATCCCATGGACTTAGCCAAATAATAATCCAAATCAAGTCAAACTCAATTGATTTTTATACAAATCAATCATATTTTCAATCATCTTCACAAATTTAAATCAAATATACATTTAAATCATCAAAACTAAATCAAATCAAATCAAAATCAAACCTAAGAGACATGAACTCCATGGACTTAGCTAAATTCCTTCATTCCAAAAGCCAAATTAAATTGATTTTCACATGAATCAATCATACCTTCAATCATATTCACAAATATAAATGCAATCTATAATCATCAAGCCAAACCAAAATCAACCCCCAACTTAACCCTTTTGACTTGAAATGTTCAAATGAACCAAAACCCATTTGAACTCAAGCAATTGCAATTGAATTTATATATCAATTCAAATCCATATATAAACTCAACTAAATTAAACTCAACCCAAAATCAAACTAACTCAATTGGTCCACTTGATAAAGTGGCCAATTTGACTATTTGAGCCAAGTTCTAATCTACCCAAATTGGATTGAACCAAGCCATCAAAACTCCCATCATGATTGTTCATCACCCTAGGTTGATCAATTATCAAATTGGTCAAACTAAGTCAACTTGGTCATTTGACCAAGTCAACCTTAACCCTATGAACCCAAACTAGCCAATTTGCAAGCCAAATCCCTTAAAACCACTGATTCATACCATATCAAAATCAATATTTGAATATGATTTGACCTTCAATTGAGTCAAACCAAACCCATTATCCTCTTGACCCAAGTTGAACCAAATTGACCTAAAAAGACCAAATGGGTTCAAATCAAAATATAAACAAATTGATTGCAACCAATGGCTCAAGTTCATTTCCAAATTGATTGTTGAACTTGACCAAAACCATGATTGGACCCAATTGAACCAATTGACCTACTTAGCCAAATTGACCTAAAGGTTCAAGTTAGCCTAAAAGAAAACTAAATTAAATTAATTGAAAGCCTACAATCATCTTCAATTGGTCAACTAAACCCAAAACACCCAACCAATTTGGCCAATTTGGTCAAATTGGTCAACAACCCATTTGACCCAAATGAATTCAAATGAGCCAAAATCAAATCTAAGCCAAACTAAACCAAAATATCCCAAATGATCATATGAACTAACCCTAGTTTGACCCCATTTGACCAATTGGTCAACTTAACTCAACTAGCTTAATTTGACCTAAATTAGTCAAATTGAGCCAAACCTAACCAAATTAACTCTAATTGACTTTAAATTTGGGGTAACCCACTTTTGTCTCATTCTAAATTTTCCCAAATCAAATCCAATGCCAAATGATCATTCTACACTTGGGTCAAGGGCATCACATGAGAAAAATCACCCATGTAAGTGGTCATTTCCATTCCTTGGCCACTTGGTACTCTCCCAATGGTCCACCTAAGCACCTAGGACAGCCAACTGACCCAAGGTGGTTGGGTTGGTCATGACCCATGGGAGGTGAAATCACCTCACCCTTCCCATTGGAATTTGAAACTCATAGACACCCATGATTTCTCCTTGGTAGCCACCTCCACCTTCAACCAACCAAAGAGCCAACTCACCTCCTCCCACCCAGACTCACGAGATGGCGGATGCCACTAGATGCCAAACCCAATCCCATAATCGATCAAGATGAAGAGGTATACACCCCTCATTTCCACTCAAACACACACAAAATCATTCCTCGAGCCTAGCTACCCAAGATGAGCTGCTAGAGCCATTCCTAAGCTCCCAAGTTCATTCCTCGATCAAAAATGCCATTTCGTCCATCAAATAGGACACTCCCATTTTGACCTAACTTCCCCATTTCTCCATCAAACTCAAAATAACTTTTCATGCTCCTTCCCTACGCTATGTCGAGCAAGAACAAATCATCTTCCAAGCTTCCCTAGCATCAGAGGTGATACTTATCAAAGCTGAGCTCTAAATCATCTTCATGGCCTTCCGAGCGAACATCGAGGAATTGGTCCAATAGCTGCTCAACAAGGTTTCATCTCTATGTAAGCGCTGAGTTAGGTAAGTTTTAAGTAGCCAATCTCACGACATCATGTGGAAAGAATGCCACATCAGCATACCACATTGTGCCAACAAGATTAGGCTTTAATTAGTCTTAATTAATCATTTTTAATGGTTGAAACTTCTAAAAATCATAAATAATCATAGTGAAATAAAAAAATTTAAATGAATACTCATTTTAAAGGAATTTTAGAGGAGAATTAACTAAAAATGATTTTAACAAATTTTAAATAGTAGTTAAGGTTTAATTGCAAAATATATTAGCTTAATTACTCCTTAATTACTTGAGCAATTATTCCTAAATTTTGTGGGTTAATTTAGTGGATGACCTCTGTCTCCCATAATTTTCTTGAGATTTATTGCTTACCCAATTAGGAATATTGACTAATTAAACCTTAACTACTCTTTTAAGTTAATTAATGATTAATTAATCCCATGAGCATTAATAAATTTCTCAATTAAGTTTATTAATTATTGTTCAATAGTAAGTGAACTAAGGAAAAAGGTTAGGACCCCTTTCCCTAAGTTCATTTCACCTTTTTTTAAAATAAAATTAATTAAGATTTAACTAATTAATTAAATCACTTAATCAAATTTAAATCATAATCACATCAGACCTAATTAATTAAATCATGTGGTAGATCTTTAGGTGTTTAATAACCTAATGGAGTTTAATGAAATTATGGTTAGTCCACATGTGTGGGAAAACCATAAGAGTAATTAATTAAGTCCCTTAATCTAGTTAATTATTAATCATGAACCAATTACATTAGGCCCCTTTTATTTCCTAAGATCATTGCAAGCTTATTTTCCATGCATATCATGTTGGCTCATAATTATGTAAGGGTAATTAATTCATCTAATTAAGGGTTCAACTTAAGGTAATAAAAAAACCTAAACCTAAACCTAAATAAAATAAATAAAAAAACCTAAACCTAAATAAAATTAAATAAAAACCTAAATTAAAACCTAAACATAAAGCTAAACCTAAACCTAAAAATAAAATAAAATTTAAACTAAACTAATATGATAAATAAAAACTAAACTAAGATAAAATAAATAAAAAACCTAAAATAAACTAAATAAACTAAAATAAAATAAATAAAACCTAAACCAAAATATGTAATAAACTAATCAAAAAAACATAAACATAAACCTAAACAAAGAAATAAACTAAAATACAAAACCTAAATAAAATAAATAAACCTAAAATAAATAATCTAAATAAATAATGTAAAAAAATGCGTAAACAAAATATAAAATAAAATAATCTAAATAAATAAAAGTAAACTAAATAAACTAAACCTATTGAATTTAAAAATCGTAAACCCTACTAAATCATAAACCCTACCCATTTAATTCCAAAAACTAAAAACTTAAATAAATAATAATAAGTTAAAAGAAACCCTAAATAACCTAACCCTAACTAAACCCAACCTTAAACCTAAAACCATAACTAAACTCTAAGTAACCCAACCTAAAACCTAATACCTACCTAAACAGAATGGGTAGAACCTTGATAGAAGGAACATCAAACCTTTTGTAGATCTGGATAAACATGGTTATCATGGTGTAGTCTTATCACTGTCATGGATATGTATGCTAAGAAAGGTGGATATGTAAATCCTAAACTAAATAAAACCTAAAAATAAAATAAATAAAAAAACCTAAACCTAAATAAAATAAAATAAAATAAAAACCTAAACTAAAACCTAATCCTAAACTTAAACCTAAACTTAAAAATAAATTAAAATTAAAAAAATAAAAAGTAAACTAAAATAAGAAAATTAAAATCTAAACTAAATTAAAAAATTAAATAAACCTAAAAAAAAAAAACCTAATTAAAATATCAAATTTAAAATAAATAAATTACCCAAAATAAACCTAAAAAAAAAAATAAAAATAAACCTAAAAATAAAATAAAACCTAAAAACTAAAATTAAAAAAACTAAACCTAAAATAAAAATGATAAACCTAAAACTAAACTAAAATAAACTAAACTAAAATAAAATAAATAAACCTAAACCTAAATAAAATGAACTAAACTTAAAAATAAATAAAAAATAAAATAAACAAAAAAATAACCTAAACCTAATCTAAAAAATAAAACATAAAACTAAACCTAAAACTAAAATCTAAAATGTAAACCTAAAAATTAAAATAAAACCTAAACCTAAACATAAAAAAAAAAATAAAACTAAACCTAAAATAAAAATAAAAATAACACTAAACTAAAATAAACATAAACTAAACCTAAACCTAAAATAAACTAAAAAAAAAAAACCTAAACTAAAATAAATAAACATAAAATAAATAAACCAAACTAAATAAAATAAAAAATTAAACCTAAATAAAATATAAAATAAAATAAACTAAAATAAATAAATAAACTAAATAAGTATACCTATTTCTTATTTAAAAAAACCTAAATCATAAATCCTAATCCGTAAACCCTAAGCCCTAAAACTAACCCTAAACCTAAAATAAGTAAACTAAACTAAGTAAAAATAAAAAATAAAAGTAAATCAAAATATAAAATTCGATAAACTCAAATAAATGAAAAATAAACTAAACAAACCTAATCCTACAGGTTTACTTAATTTTTTAAAAAATCCTAAACCATAAATTCTAAACACTAAACCCTAAACCATAAATCCTAAACCCTAAACCCTAAACCCTTAACCCTAAAACCCTAAACTCAAAACCATAAACCTTTGGTTGTTCATATTGTCTAAGTTTACTCTTGGCTCTATTAAAACTATAAAATTACTATTGTGATCTAACTATTAATAGGTGGTTGTTGCTCTTGATTGGCTTTCATCACTATGGGGTGTTTTCCTTCTTGATGTTTCATTTAGGTATTTTTGTTGGCTATTCATTCTCATGCTATGGTGGAATACTTAAGTGATGCTTCTTATAAGATTTCATGCCATAAAAAGTGTTTCCTTTCATTCGAGAATGTATTTTGCTATTTCTTGGTATGAAGGTATTAAAGATCATATGATTTTCATCTAGTGGCAGTTGCCTTCCCCCAGGTATGTAAGCTATGATGTCTGGGATGATTTCACTCATAATTTTGCTAGTAGTAGCACTTGTGTTGTAACCCTTCCTTTGAAGTTTGGATGCTCATGTTTGTGGCTGTCTCATTTTGTTGTGATTGAGCTTGAACTTTCCTTCACACTCTTCTCTAAATTTCTCACACTTTCATTTATTTTTTCAATTAATTTTATTTGTATGTCTATAAGTGCTTCTTCTAAATTTGTTTACTGTGTTTCCTTAAGTTCCTTCTATGGAGGTGGCAAATACTTCTCTCATCTTCTCAAGCTTTTGATGAAGGCTGTCCTCTAGATTTTCTTTTTTTGCTACTTTTGTATCTATTATTATTTTTCTTTTTACTTTTTCTTTTTCCTTTTATTTTGGATGCACTAAGATAGGGGATTCACTCTCTAGGCTGATTGTAGCTCTTTGAGTAGTAGTTATTGAGTTTATCTCCTCTTAAAGATCTTGTAACACCCCTTTTTGTGGCAATAAAATTCCCCTACATGGGGTTCTCTAAAAAAAACCCCTAAACCCTAAAACCTATAATCCTAAACTTAAAACCCTAAACCTTAAACTAACCCTAAATCCTAATCCCTAAACTAACCCTAAAGCCTAAAAATGGGTAGAACCTTGATAACATCCGCAGTTGGCATAGATCTAGTAGTGGAGGCAAGCGCTGATTATCACAGTGGTGGTGGAGAATCTGGAGGTACTGGTGGATATGAAGGTGATTGTTGGAGAAGTGGCAATTATGGAGCCATGAGGAGCGATGAAGGCTTCAACTATGGTGGTGGTGGAGGGAAAGATCAGGATATGATGGCAAATCCCGCTACTCAAGAGGAGGGGGAGGTTTTGATGGGAACTGGAGAAATTAAAGAATGGCCAATATGATCTACTATGGCGTGTCTTTATAACAAGATGATATACTTATCTAGATTTTGATTTGCTCATGGGTGATCATTTTTGATCAATCTCATAAACATGTCTTAGAAAACTTATGCTACTTGCTTGATGAAATCGAAAAGAATAAATGTTGAATTTGAATTTGTTCTTTATTAAAAAAACCTAAACCTTAAACCCAAACCTAAACCTAAATAAACCCAAACCTAAACCCAAATAAAAAACCCTAAACCCTAAATAAAAAAATAAAATAAAATAAAAAAACCCTAACCCTAAATGCTAAACCCTAAACCTACAATGCTAAATAATAAACCCTAAACCCTAAACCTAAAACCTAGACCTAAACCATAAACCTAAAACTAAACTAAACTAAACCAAATAAAATAAAACCTAAACTTAAAACCTAAAAGAAATAAATAAACATAAATTGAATATAATAAAATAAAATAAATATAAATAAATAAATAAACTAAAAAGCCTAAATAAACTTGAAAATATATAAAATATAAAACCTAAACCCTAAACTAAGAAAAAACTAAACCTAAAATAAAATTAAAATAAATAAATAAAATAAACTCTAAAATACTAAAGTGAATTAAATACCAAACCTATAAAATAAACAAAACCTAAACCTAAACCTATAAGTAAACTAAAATAAACTAAAAAACCTAAACCTAAATTAAAAAAATAATACCTAAAAATAAACCTAAAATAGAAACCAAAATCCTAAACAATAAACTTTTAAAAAAACAGAACCTAAAACAAATAAAATAAAATAAACTGAAACCTAAACTAAAATAAACTAAACAAAATAAATAAAACCTAAACCTAAACCTAAATCTTAAACTAAATAAATAAAATAAAAAAAAATAAAATCTAAAAATAAAGCTAAAATAAAACCTAAAACAAACCTAAAAAATAAAATAAAAACCTAAACCTAAAAAAAAAATAAAGTAAATTGACTAAGATAGACATAAACCTACACATAACCTAAAGAATAAATTAAAATAAACAACCTAAAATAAATTAAATAAAACTAAGACAAATAAACTAAACTAAATATAAAATCTAAATGAAACTAAAAAATAAAATAAACTAAAATAAAGAAAAAATTAACTGAATAAATTAAATAAACCTAAACCTACCAGTTTACATATTTTTAAAAAACAAACCTAAACTCTAAACCCTAAACTCTAAACTCCAAACTACCTAAACTACACTAACCTAAACCCAAAAAAAAAACCCTAAACCCTAAAAACTAAACTAAAACAACCCACAAACCCAAAACCCTAAACTAACCTAAGCCTGGCCTAAACTAACCCAACTAACTCTAAACTAACCCAACCTTACCACCCTAAAGATCCTACTCTAAACCCTAAACCTAACCAATAAAAACCATAAACCTGGTGACCTACTGACCAAAACTCACAGGCCTAAATCAAAATAAACACTGACCCAATGCCTAAACCCTAACCATAAACTACCCTAAACCTATAACCTAAAAACCCACCTAAAATAAAAACATAAAAACCTAAAACCTAAACTAAACTAAATAAACTAAAATAATAAAATAAAATAAAAACCTAAATAAAATAAAATAAAATAAACTAAAATAAATACCAAAACTAAAATCTAATACTAAACCTAAAAATAAAATAAAATAAAATAGTAAAAATAAAATAAAATAAAATAAATAAAAATATAAACTAAAGTAAAAAAAATAAAATAAACTAAAGAAAAAAATTTAATAAAATAAAAACTAAATGTAAAATAAAAATTTAATAAATTTAAAATCAATAAAAATATAAAGTAAATAAAAATCTAAACTTAAAAAATAAACCAAAACATAAATAAAAAATAAAACCTAAACCCTAAACTAACAAAAATTCTAAACCGAAAATAAAAATAAAATAAAATAAACCTAAACTTAAACTAAAAGAAATTAAACTAAAATAAACCAAACGTAAACCTAAACCTAAAATAAACTAAACATGTCCTAAAGGTAATCTAATTAAAATAAAATAAACTAAAAATAAACTTAAACCTAAACTAAAAATAAACCCTAAAATAAACATAAAATAAAACCTAAACCTAAACCTAAAATAAAATAAAAACCTAAACCTAAACCTAAAATAAAAAAAATAAAACCTACCTAAAAATAAAATAAAATTAAAACCCAACTAAAATAAATAAACTTAAACCTAAACCTAAAAAATAAACTAAAATGAAAATAAACTAAAATAAATAAACTTAAAATAAATAAACTAAACTAAATAAAAATTATAAATAAACATAAAGAAAAATAAAAAATAAAGTAGCTAAAAGAAATAAAAAATAAACTTAAAATACTACATAAACCTAAACCTACCGGTTTACTTTATTATTATTTTTTTAAAAAAAACCTTAAACCTTATATCCTAAACCCTAAACCTCCAACCTTAAACCATAAACCTAAACCCTAAACCCTAAACCCTAAACCTTATACCCTAAACCCAAACCCTAAACCCTAAACCCTAAACCCCAAATCCTAAACCTAAATCTAAAGCAACTAAATGAATTATAAAATAAACCTAAACTTAATGCAAAACCCTAAGAATGGGCAGAACCTTGATGGCAGGATCATCACCATCAACCAGGATTAGTCTAGATCTGGTGGTGGAGGCAAAGGTAGAGGCGGCAATTATCACAGTGGCGGTGGGGGATCTGGAGGTGCTGGTGGATTTGGAGGTGGTGGTAGGAGCAATGGTGGTTATAATGGTGGGAACAAAAATGTAGGTTACAGCTGTGGTGGTGGCGGAGGGAGAGATCGGGGATATGATGGTGGATCCCACTACTCGAGAGGCTGGGGTGGTTCTGATTGGAATTGGAGAAACTAAAGAACGTTTGATCTGATCTGTTGTTTATGGAACTATGTCTTTATAGTAGAGACGATTCTATTTATCCGGAGTTTTGGATTTGCTCTATGCATGCTAATTTTTGAACTATTTTGTTACTTGTGTCTAAGAAAACTTGGTGTGTTACTTGGTTCATGAAATTGAAAAGAAGACATATTCAATTTAAATCTTTCTCTGTTAAAAAAAAACAAAAAACAAAAAATGATAAATCCTAAACTAAAACCTGAACCCTAAACCTAAAACCTAAAATCTAAATTCTAAAAACCCTAAACCTTAAACTATAGACTAAACCCCCAAACCCTAAACCACAATCCCCAAACCTAAAAACTTAAACCTAAATACTAAACATAAACCTCAACCAACCTATTTACTAATTTTAAAAAACAAACATTAAACCCTAAATCTTAAACTCTAAACCCTAAACCCTAAGCCTTAAACCTGCAACCCTAAACCTTAAACCCTAAAAGCATAAACCCTAAAACCCTAAACCCTAAAACCTAAACCATAAACCCTAAACCCAAAACCTTAACCCTAAACTTAAACTTAAAGCGACTAAATTAATTAGATAATAAACCTAAATCCTAAAACCTAATGAACTCAAACCTAAACCTAAACCCTATGAATGGGCAGAACCTTGATAGCAGGAGCATCACTGTCAACAAAGCTCAGTCTAGATTTGGCGATGGAGGTGAAGGAAGAGGCGATGATTATCATAGTGGTGGTGGGGATCTAGAGATGATATGGAGGGTGGTTGTGAGTAGTGATGATAGTTATGGAGCGGGAGCATGAAAATTACAAGAGTGGTGGTGGTGGAGGCATAGATCGAGGCTATGATGGTGGATATCGCTACTCGATAGGTTGGGGTGGTTCTAATGGGACTACAGAAACTAAAGATTTGCTCATTCGATCTGCTGCTTATGGAACTGTGTCTTTATAGTAGAGACGATCCTAATTATCTAGGGTTTTGATTTGCTCTTTGCGTGCACATTTTTTATCTACGTCATCACTTGTGCCTTAGAAAACTTGGTGTGTTACTTGGTTGAAGAAATAGAAAAGAAAAAATGTTGAAAATAAATTTGTTCTCTATTAAAAAAAACCAAAAACCCTAAACTCTAAATTAACCCTAAACCCTAAACCTAAACTAAACTAAATAAAACTTAAAAATAAAATAAATAAAAAACCTAAACCAAAACAAAATAAAATAAAATAAAAGCATAAACTAAAACCTTAACCAGAACCTAAACTTAAAAAGAAAACAAAATTAGAATTAGAAGCTAAACTACAATAAAATAAATAAAAACCTAAAATAAACTAAAAAATAAAAAACCTAAATAAAATAAAAATTAAACCTAAAATAAAATAAAATAAAAACCTAAACCTAAAAAAAATCTAAAATATAAAACCTAAAAATAAATAAAAATTAAAACTTAAACCCAAAACTATAAAAAAAGTAAACCTAAAATAAAAATACAATAAACCTAAACCTAAACTAAAGTAAACTATACTAAAATAAATAAAACCTAACCCAAAACCTAAAATAAACTACACTTAGACCAAACTAAACTAAATAAGATAAAATAAATAAAAAAAATAACCTTTACCTAAACTAAAATAAAACCAAAAAAAAACCTAAAATAAAACCTAAAATCTAAACCTAAAATGATAAAATAAAACCTAAACCTAAACCTAAAAATAGACTAACTAAACTAAGCTAAAATGAAGCTAAACTACCTAAAAGTAAAAAGGTAAAACCTAAACTAAAATAAATAAACCTAAAATAAATAAGTACTAAAATAAATAAAATCAACCTAAATAAAAATAAAATAAAATAATCTAAATAAACTAAACATACTAATTTTGATTTAAAATAAAAATTCCCAAACCCTAAACCCTAAAACCAAGCCCTAACACCTGAACGGACCAAACCTAAACCCTACCCTACCTACCCTAACCCAAACCCTAAACCTAAAACCATAAACCATGCCCTAAACCCAAACTATAAACCAACCCTACCCACCCAAACCCTGAGCCCTAAACTAAACTAAATAAACCCAAAAAATAAAATAAATCAAAAAACTTAAACCTAATTAAAATAAATAAAATAAAAATCTATACTAAAACCTTAACCTAAGCTTAAACCTAAACCTAAAATTAAAATAGAAAAATAAAATCTAAACTAAAATAAAACAAATTAAAACCTAAAGTAACTAAAAAAAAATATAATAAACATAAAAAATAAAACCTAAAAAAAATAAACCAAACATAAAATAATAATAAAATAACCTAAAATAAAATAAAATAAGAACTAATTAAAACATAAAGCTTAAAATAAACCAAAATAAAACCTAAAATAACAAAATAAACCTAAAACTAAAAAAAAAAAACCTAAACTAAAATAAACTTAAATAAACAAAACTTAAACCTAAATCTAAAATAAACTAAACCTAAACTATAAACTAAATAAAATAAACTAAAATAAATAAAAAAAACTACTAAAATAAAATATAAAACCTAGATTAAACCTAAAATAAAAACCTAAAACCTTAACTTAAAAAAATAAAATAAAAATCTAAACCAAAAAAAAAATAAATAAATAAATAAAATAGTAATAAAACTAAAATGAAAAATAAACTTAAACCCAAACCTAAAAAAATAAACTAAAATAAAAAAACCTAAACTAAAATAAATAAACATAAAATATATAAACTAAACTAAATAAAAATAAAAAATAAACCTAAATAAAAATAAAAAAGTAAAATAAATAAAAAAATAGAAAATTAACTTAATAAACCTAAATCTACTAGTTTAGCAAATCTTTTTTTTTAAAAAAAATCCCTAAACCCTACCAAAACCCAGATCTGGGCAAATGGTAAACAAAAACTTACCCTAAACCAAATCTACAACATAAGCGGTACACCCAGGCCCTAAACCCTAAACCATAAAACCAGCAACCCTAGGCCAAAACCTGATCCTAAACCCTAAGATCCCAAACTCTAAACTTTAAGTGATCAACCCTACCAAACCACATGCTGATAACAAACTAGCCCACCTACCTGACCCCAGAAACTATAACCTAAACCCAGGACCTAAAACTTAAACCACAATCCTAAACTTAAACCTAAAACTTAAACTAAAGAAACACTAAAGCCTAAACCACAAACCATAAACCCTTAAACCCTAAACTAAATCTAAAAATCCTAAACCACAAATGCTAACCCTAATCCTTAACCCTAAACCTAAACCTAAACTCTAAACCACAAAAAACCCTAAACCTAACCATAAACCCTAAACCTTAAAAGCATAAACCACAAACCTAAACCATAAACTCTAAACCTAAACCCAACACTAAATCCCCACTCAATGCACAAATCTAAACCCAAACATATAAGGTTAAAGTTATAAAATAAATTAAAAAATAAACCAAAACCCTAAAACCTAATAAACTTAAACATAAACCTCAACCCTAAAAAGGGTAGAACCTTGTGGCGAACATCACTCAGCCCAGGCTCAGTCCCAGATGGATGGCAAGGCGGAGGTGGTGGGGGATCTGGAAGTGCTGGATGATATGAAGGTGGTGGTCAGAGCAGTGGTGTTTATGGAGGTGGGAGCAGCGATGGAGGTTACAGCCATGGTGGTGGTGGAAGGAGAGATCGGGGATATGATGGTGGATCCAGCTACTTGAGATGTTAGGGTGGTTCTGATGAGAACTGAGGAAACTACAGAACGACCAACCCAATTTGCTATTTATTGAAGTGTGTCATTATAGTAGAGATGATTCAAGTTTTTTAGGATTTTTGATTTGCTCTATCGTGTTGATTTTTTATCTATATTGATGCTTATGTCTTAGAAAACTTAGTGTGTTACTTGGTTGATGAAATCGAAAAGAAGAAATGTTGAATATGAATTTGTTCTCTGTTAAAAATATCTAATAACCCTAAACCCTTAAGTAAAACTTGAACCCTAAACCTAAAATCTAAACCCCAAACCATAAACTAAAACTTGAACCCTAAACCCTAAAAGCCCTAAACCCTAAACCCTAAACCCTAAAACCCTAAACCCTAAAATCTTAAACCCTAAACCCTAAACTAAACCTAAATCCTAAATTGTAAATCATAAACCTAAATTGTAAATCCTAAACCATAAATCCCAAACCCTAAACCCTAAACCCTAAACAAACCCTAAACCCTAAAAAGCTAAAAGCCTAAACCTAAACTAAATAGAACCTAAAAATAAAATAAATAAAAAATCTAAATAAAAATAAAATAAAAAAAATAAAAACATAAAAACATAAATAAAAACTTAAACCTAAAAAGAAATTAAAATAATAAATAAATAATAAACTAAAATAAAATAAATAAAAACCTAAACTAAGCTAAAAAAATAAAAAACTAAAGTAAAATAAAAATAAACCTAAAATAAAAATAAAATAAACCAAAAATAAAATAAAATAAATACTAAATAAAAATCTAAACCTAAAACCAAACCAAAAAATAAAACCTAAAAAATAAATAAAATAAAACATAAACAAACTATAAAACCTAAACCTAAAATAAAATAAAATAAACCTAAACCTAAACTAAAATAAACTAAACTAAAATAAATAAAACGTAAACCTCTTCCTAAAATAAACTAAACCTAAACCTAAACTAAATAAAATAAAATAAACTAAAAATAAACCTAAACCTAAACTAAAAAATAAAACCTAAAATAAACCAAAAATAAAACCTAAAACCTAAACCTAAAAAAAATAAAATAAAACCTAAACCTAAACTTAAAATAAAAATAAAACCTAAACCTAAAAAATAAAATAAAAAATAAACTAAACTTAAAAAATAAACCTAAACCTGGCCTAAACCTAAAAAAATAAACAAAATTAAAAAACCTAAAGTAAAATAAATAAACCTAAAATAAAACCTAAACTAAATAAAAATAAAACTAAACCTAAATAAAATTAAAAAGGAAAATAGACTAAAATAACTAAAAAATAAACTAAATAACCCAAACCTACCAGTTTACCTAATTTAAGAAAAAAAATAAATATAAAAAACTAAAAAAATAAAAAAAACCCTAACCCTAACTCTAAACCTTAAACCTACAATCCTAAACCCTAAACCATAAACCCTAATACCTGAAACCCTAAACCTAAACCATAAACCCTAAAACTATATACCCTAAACCCTAAAACCTACAACCCTAAACCCTAAACCTAAACCCTAAACCATAAACCCTAAAAACTTAAAACCTAAACCTAAACTAAGTAAAACCTAAAAATAAAATAAATGAAAAAACCTAAACCTAAATTACATAAAATAATTAAAATAAAATTAAAACCTAAACTAAAACCTAAACCTAAACCAAAAACTAAAAATAAAGAAAAATAAAAAACAAAACTGAAATAAAATAAATTAAAGCCTAAAGTAAACTAAAAAGTAAAATAAACCTAAAAATAAAAAAACTTAAATAAAATTAAAACTAAATGTAAAATAAAAATAAACTAAATCTAAAATAAAATAAAATAAAAATTAAATAAAAACTTAAACCTTAAAAGTAAAAAATAAAAAAAATCTCAAAATAAATAATAAATAAAACCTAAACCCTAAATTAAAAAAAAAAACCTAAACTTAAATAAAATAAAATAAAATAAACCAAACCCTCAACTAAAATAAACTAAACTGAAATAAATAAAACCTAAACCTAAACCTAAACCCTAAACCAAATAAAATAAAATAAATTTAAAATAAACCTAAACTTAAATAAAGAAATAAATCCTAAAAATAAACCTAAAATAAAAATAGAAAACCTAAAACTAAACAAATAAAATAAAAATATAAACTTAAACCTAAAAATAAAAAATAAAACCTAAACCTAAAAAATAAAATAAAAATAAAACCAAACAAAAAAAAAAATAACAACCTAAACCTAAACCTAAAAAATAAATTAAAATAATAAACCTAAACTAAAATAAATAAACCTAAAATAAATAAACTAGCTAAATATAAATAAAAATTAAACCTAAATAAAAATAACAATAAAATAAACTAAAATAAATGAAAAATAAACTAAATAAATTAAATAAGGCTAAACCAATCGATTTACTTAATTAAAAAAACCATAAACCCTAAATCTTAAACCCTAAATCCTAGACCCTAATACTAACCTTAAACCCTAAACCCTAAACCCAAAACCTTAAACCATAAAAAACCCTAAAACATAAACCCTAAATCCTAAGCCCTAAATAAATAAAAAATCAAAAGTCAAAAACTCTAAGCCTAAGCCATAAACACTAAACCTACAACCCTAAACCTTAAACCTCAATCTAAACCTAAATCCTAAACCTAAACTAAACTAAATTAAACTAAATAAAATAAAACTTAAACCTAAACCTAAACTAAATAATAAATAAACATAAACTAAATAAAATAAATATAATTATAAATATAAATAAATAAATAAACTAAATAAACCTAAACCTAAACCTAAACCTAAACTAAAATAAACTAAACTAAACTAAACCTAAACCTAAACCTAAACCTAAACCTAAAATAAATAAACTAAAAAAATCAAAATAAATAAACTAAATTAATAAAACTAAATAAACCTAAATAAACCTAAACCTAAATTAAAATAAAATAAACTAAACTAAATAAACTAAACATAAAAATAAAAATAAAACTAAATAAATAAATTAAATGAAATTAAAATAAAATAAACTAAAATAAACCTAAAGTTAAGCCTAAAACCTAAACTAAATAAACCTAAACCTAAATAAATAAAATAAAGTAAAATAAAATGAACTAAACATAAATTAAATAAACCTAAACCTAAACTTAACCTAAACCTAAACTAAAATAAATAAACTAAATTAAATAAATCAACCTAAACTAAATAATATAAATAAAAAATAAAATAAAATAAACTAAACCTAATCCTAAATTAAACTAAATAAATAAACCTAAACTAAAATAATAAAAATTAACCAAAAGCTAAAAAGAAACCTAAACCTAAATAAAAACCTAAACTTAGACCTAAACCTAAAACCTAAACCTAGACCTAAACATAAACTAAAAGAAAATAAAATAAAGGTAATAAACCTAAAAATAAATAATATAAACCTAAACCTAAATAAAACATAAACCTTAACCTAAAGAAAGAAAACTAAACAAAAATAAAACCTAAACCTAAACTAAAATAAAACCTAAACCTAAAACTAAACTAAATTAAAACCTAAACCTAAACTAAATAAACTTAAACCTAAACTAAAAATAAACCTAAACTAAATAAAAGTAAACTAAATAAAACCTACATAAACCTAAATTTAATAAACCTAAATCTCAACCTAAACTTAAACTAAACAAAAAAATAAAGTAAATAACTAAATAAAATAAACCCAAACCTAAATAAACTAAGCTAAACTACACTAAATAAATAAAATAAAACTAAACTAAATAAATAAACTGAATAAAACCTAAAACCTAAATTAAAATAAATTAATTAAATAAACTAAAGTAAACTAAATAAACTAAACCTAAAACTAAACCTAAACCAAAAAATAAACTAAACTAAACCAAATTAGACTAAATAAAACCTAAACCTATTCTAAATAAATAAACTAAATAAAATAAACTAAATAAACTAAGCTAAAGAAATATTCCTAAACCCAAATAAAAATAAAAATAAAACTTAAACCTAAGCATAAACCTAAACTAAATTAAAACTTGAACCTAAACCTAAACCTAAACAAGATAAACCTAAACCTAAACGTGCACTAAAGTAAACAAACTAAACTAATATAACCTAAATTAACCTAAACCTAAACCTAAACTAAAATAAACTAAATAAAAATACAATAAACTAAATTGAAAATCAACTAAATAAACTAAACTAAATAAAAAAACGTAAACCTAAACTAAACTAAAAATAAACTAAAATAGAACTAAATTATATGAAATATACCTAAACTAAATAAATAAAATAAAATGAAATAAACTAAATAAAATAAACTAAAATAAACCAAAACTAAATCCACTAAACTAAATAAACATAAACTAAACTAAATAAACCTAAGACTAGAACTTAAACCTAAACTTAAACCTAAACTAAACTAAACTAAACTAAAATAAATAAAATAAACCTAAACCTAAACTAAATAAAAAAAACCTAAATTAAATTAAATTAAACTAAATAAAACCTAAAATAAACCTAAACCTAAACCTAAAACATAAAGTAATATAAACCAAAACCTAAACCTAAACATAATTAAACTAAACCCTAAATCAAAAACTAAACATAAACCTAAACCTAAACTTAAATAAATAAACTAAACTAAACTAAAATAAACCTAAACCAAAACCTAAAATAAATAAATATTAACCTAAACCTAAAATAAACATAAACCTAAACATAAACTAAATAAACCTAAACCTAAAATAAACTTAAACCTAAAAAATAAACATATACTTAAACCTAAACTAGGCTAAATAAACCTAAACCTAAACAAAATAAATCTAAATAAACCTAAACCTAAAAAAACTAAATAAAATAAACCTAAACCTTAACAAACCTAAAATAAAAATAAACCTAAACCTAAACCTAAACCTAAAAATAAAAAATAAACTAAAATAAATAAACTAAACTAAATAAACCTAAACCTAAACCAAAACTAAACTAAAATAAACTAAACTAAACTAAACCTAAACCTAAACCTAAACCTAAAGTAAATAAACAAAAAATAATAAAATAAATATATAAAAAATAAATAAAATTAAATAAACCTAAATAAACCTAAACCTAAATTAAAAGAAAATAAACTAAACTAAATAAACTAAACCTAAAATAAAAACAAAATTAAATAAAAGAACTAACCTAAATTAAACTAAAATAAACTAAAATAAAAAATAAACCTAAGCCTAAAACCTAAACTAAATAAACCTAAACCTAAATAAATAAAATAAAGTAAAAAAGAAATAAACTAAACATAAATTAAATAAACCTAAACCAACACCTAACCTAAACTAAACCTAAACTAAAAATAAATAAACTGAACTAAATAAATAAACCTAAACTAAAAATAAAAAATAAAAAATAAAATAAAAAAAACCTAAACCTAATCCTAAATTAAACTAAATAAATACACCTAAACTAAAATAAAAAATTAACCTAAACCTAAATAGAAACCTAAACCTAAACTTAAACCTAAAACCTAAATAAAAATAAACCTAATAAACCTAAACTAAAATAAACGTAAACTAAAACTAAATAAAATAAATTAAATAAAACTTAACCTAAACGAAATAAACCTAAACCTAAATAAATAAAACATAAACCTAAACCTAAACAAATAAAACTAAAATAAAATAAAACCTAATCTTAAACCTAAACCTAAACTAAATAAACTTAAACCTAAACTAAAAATAAACCTAAACTAAATAAAACTAAACTAAATAAAACCTAAATAAACCTAAACCCAAACCTAAACTAAACTAAAAAAAATAAAATAAATAACTAAATAAAATAAACCTAAACCCAATAAATAAGCTAAACTAAATAAATAAAATCTAAACTAAATAAATAAACTAAGAAAACCTAAAACCTAAATTAAAATAAAAATAAACTAAACTAAATAAATTAAACCTAAAACTAATCCTAAACCTAAAAATAAACTAAACTAAACTAAATTAAACAATATAGAACCTAAACCTAAGCTAAATAAATAAACTAAACAAATAAACTAAATTAAAGAAATAATCCTAAACCAAATAAATAAACCTAAATAAAAATAAAAATAAAACTTAAACCTAAACCTAATCCTAAACCTAAACATAAACCTAAACTAAATTAAAACCTAAACCCAAACCTAAACCTAAACTAGATAAACCTAAACCTAAACCTAAAACTAAACCTAATCTAAAGTAAACAAACTAAACTAATATAACCTAAATAAATCTAAACTTAAACCTAAACCTAAACCTAAACTAAACTAAACTAAATAAAAATACAATAAACTTAACTTAAAATCAAATAAATAAATTAAATTAAATAAATAACCATAAACCAAAACTAAACTAAAAATAAACTTAAATAGGACTAAACTGAATAAAATATACCTAAAGCTAAACTAAATAAATAAAATAAATTAAAATAAACTAAATAAACCAAAACCTAAAGTAAGTAAATAAAATAAATAAACTAAATAAAATAAACTAAAATAAACTTAAACTAAATAAACATAAACTAAACTAAATAAACCTAAGACCTAAACCTAAACATAAAGCTAAACCTAAACTAAACTAAACTAAACTAAAATAAATAAAATAAACCTAAACCTAAACTAAATAAAATAAACCTAAATTAAACTAAATAAAACATAAAATAAACCTAAACCTAAACCTAAACTTAAAACATAAACTAACATAAACCTAAACCTAAACCTAAACCTAATTAAACTAAACCCTAAATCGAAACCTAAACCTAAACAAAACCTAAACCTAAATAAATAAATGAACTAAACTAAACTAAAAGAAACCTAAACCAAAACTTAAAATAAATAAATCTAAACCTAAACCTAAAATAATAAACCTAAAGCTAAAAAATAAGCATAAACTTAAACCTAAACTAAGCTAAACCTAAAATGAAACCTAAACCTAAATAAAAACCTAAACCTAAACCTAAACCTAAACCTAAAACCTAAATAAAAATAAACCTAAACTAAAATGAACATAAACTAAAACTAAATAAAAAAAGTAAATAAACCTAAGCCTAAATAAAATAAACCTAAACCTAAATAAAACATAAACCTAAACCTAAATAAATAAAACTAAACTAAAATAAACCTAAACCTAAACCTAAACCAACACCTAAACAAACAAAAACCTAAACAAAAAATAAACCTAAAACTAAAACTAAACTAATTAAAACCTAAATAAACCTAATCTAAATAAACCTAAACCTAAACCAAAACTTAAACTAAATGAAAAATAAATTAAATAACTAAATTAAATAAACTTAAACCTAATTAAACTAAGCTAAACTAAACTAAATAAATAAATAGAATAAAACCTAAAACCTAAATTAAAATAAATAAAATAAATAAATAAACTAAACCTAAAACTAAACCTAAACCTAAAAATAAACTAAACTAAACTAAATTAAACTAAAAAAAACCTAAACCTAAACTAAATAAATAAAATAAAATAAAATAAACTAAATAAATTAAATAAAAGAAATAATCCTAAACTTAAATAAATAAACCTAAATAAAAATAAAAATAAAACTTAAACCAAAACCTAAACCTAAACTGAAACATAAACCTAAACTAAATTAAAATCTAAACCTAAACCTAAAGTTAAACTAGATAAACCTGAACCTAAACCTAAATTAACTAAAATAAATAAACTAAACTAATATAACCTAACTAAACTTAAACCTAAACCTAAACTAAACTAAAAAATAAAAAAATACAATAAACTAAACTAAAATAACTAACTAAATAAAATAAATAAAAAGCTAAAACTAAACTAAAAATAAACTAAAATAGCACTAAACTAAATAAAATATACCTAAACCTAAACCTTAACCTAAACTAAATAAATAAAATAAAATAAAATAAGCTAAATAAATTTAAACCTAAACTAAGTAAATAAAATAAATAAACTAAATAAACTAAATAAAATAAACTAAAATAAACCTAAACAAAATAAACTAGTCTAAATAAACATAAACTAAACTAAATAAACCTAAGACCTAAACCTAAACCTAAACCTAAACATAAACTAAACTAAATAAAAAATAAAATAAATAAAATAAACCTAAACCTAAACTAAATAAAATAAAAAATTAAACTAAAAACTAAATAAACCTAAAATAAAAAGCTAAACCTAAACCTAATCCTAAAACATAAACTAATCTAAACTTAAACCTAAACCTAATTAAACTAAACCCTAAATCGAAGCCTAAACTTAAACATAAACCTAAACTTAAATAAATAAACTAAACTAAACTAAACTAAAATAAACCTAAACAAAAATGTAAAATAAAATTTAAACCTATACCTAAACCTAAACTAAATAAACCTAAACCTAAAAAATAAACATAAACTTAAACCTAAACTAGGCTAAATAAACCTAAACCTAAATAAAATAAACTAAATAAACCTAAACCTAAATAAACTAAATAAACTAAACTAAATAAAAATAAACCTAAACCTAAACAAACCTAAAATAAAAATAAACCTAAACCTAAACCTAAGCTTAAATAAATATATTAAATAAATAAACTAAACTGAATAAACTAAAATAAATAAACCTAAACCTAAACCTAAACCTAAATAAAGTTAAACCTAAATAAACCTAAACTAACTAAATAAAAAAAAAAACCTGAACCTACTAAACTAAAAAAACCTAAACTAAACTAAAAAATAAAACCTAAACTAAATTAAATTAAATTAAACCAAAACTAAACCTAAACCTGAACCTAAAATAAATAAACTAAATTATACTAAATAAATAAACCTAAAATAAACTAAACCTAAACCAAAACTTAAACTAAGCTAAACTAAACTAAACTATATAAAACCTAAACCTAAACCTAAACTAAATAAACTAAAATAACCCTAAACCTAAAGTTAAACCTAAATTAAATAAATAAATAGAACCAAAACCTAAACCTAAGTAAAATAAACCTAAACTTAAAATAAGTGAAAACCTAAATCAAACTAAAAATAAACCTAAACTAAGAAGCTAAACCTAAACTAAAATAAAATAAAATGTAAACCTAAACTAAACTAAACTAAACTAAAAATTAAAATAAATAGACTAAAACCTAAAATAAACCTAAACCTAAATAAACTAAATCTATTAAATAAACCTAAACTAAACTAAACTAAATTAAACTAAATAAACCTAAACCTAAGATAAACTAAATAAACTAAATAAAGATAAACGTAAACTTAAACTTAAACCTAAACCTAAATAAAGCCTAAACCTAAACCTAAATCTAAACCTAAACTAAATAAACTAAATAAAAAGAAACCTAAACCTAAGCCTATACATAAACCTAAACCTAATCCTAAACCTAAATTCAAATAAATAAAACTAATAAAATAAATAAACCTAAACTAAACTAAAATAAAATAAATTAATAAACTAAATAAAATAAACCTAAACCTAATCTTAAACCTAAATATGAACCTAAAATAAATAAACTAAAATAAATAAACCTAAACTAAAAAGTAAATGAACTAAACTAAATAAACCTAAATAAAACCTAAACCTAAACCTAAATGAAAACGTAAACCTAAACTAAAACTTAAACCTAAACCTAAACTAAATAAACTAAATAAACTAAAATAAACCCAAACCTAAACCTAAACCTAAACCTAAATAAACCTAAATTAAGCCTAAACCTAAGCCTAAACTAAATAAATAAAATAAACTAAACTAAATAAACCTAAACCTAAACATAAACTAAACTAAAATAAATTAATGAAAAAACCTAAACCTAAACCTAAACCTAATAAATAAAACTAAAAAAAAAATAAAATAAATAAACCAAAATTTAAACCTAAACCTAAACTTAAACCTAAACCTAAACCTAAACCTAAAACCTAAACCAAAACCTAAACTAAAATAAACTAAATAAAATAAACTAAATAAATAAACCTAAACTAAAGTAAATAAACCTAAACCTAAACCTAAACCTGAATAAATAAACCTAAAAACCTAAACCTAAACCTAAACACAAAATAAATAAAAATAAATAATTAAACATAAAATAAAATAAACCTAAACCTAAACCTAAACCTAAAATAAAACAAATAAACTAAACTAAAAAATAAACCTAACTAAAATAAAGCTAAACATAAACTAAAAAAATACCTAATAAAATAAAATAAAAATAAATAAAACCTAAAAAACCTAAACCTAAATAAATTAAATATATAAAACCTAATCTTAAACTAAAAATAAATTAAAACATAAATAATATAAACTAAATAAAATAAACCTAAAAATAAACCAAAACCAAACCTAAACCTAAACCTAAACTAAATAAACCTAAATCTAAAAATAAATAAAACCTAAACTAAATAAATAAACCTAAACCTAAAATAAAATTAAACATAAACCTAAAAGCTAAGTAAACTAAATAAACTAAATAAAATAAATAAATAATAAACCTAAATAAACCTAAACTAAACCCTAATAAACCCTAAAATTAAACCCAAACCTAAACCTAAACCTAAACCTAAACCTAAACCTAAAAACCTAAACCTAAACTAAAACTAAACTAAAATAAAAATAAAATAAACTAAACCTAAACTAAAAAAAATAAACCTAGATAAACCTAAAATAAACCTAAACCTAAATAAATAAACTAAAATAAAAAATAAAATAAATAAACCTAAATTATAAAAAATAAACCTAAACTAATAAACCTAAACCAAAAACTAAACTAAAATAATCTAAATAAAATAAAAATAAATAAACCTAAACTAAACTAAATAAACCTAATAAAACCTAAAACCTAAAAAACTAAAAAACCTAAACCTAAACCAAAACCTAAAATAAATAAATAAATAAAATAAATAAATAAACTAAAAGTAAAATAAATGTAAACCTAAAATCAAACTAAATAAAATAAACTAAAAATAAACCTATATAAATAAACCTAAACCTAAACCTAATCCTAAACTAAAAAACATAAACCTAAAAAAAAGTAAAATAAAAAATAAATAAACTTAAATAAATTAAATAAATAAAAACCTAAACCTAAACTAAACTAAATTAATTAAAACCAATATAAAATAAACTAAATAAAATAAACCTAAACCTAAACCTAAACTAATTAAACCTAAACCTGAACTAAATAAACTAAAACCTAAATAAAATAAATAAACCTATATCTAAACCTAAACCTAAAACCTAAAATAAAAACCTAAAGTTGAAAGCTAAAAAAAATAAAATAAAAACTTAAACATAAACCTAAAAATACCAAATAAAACCTAAACCTAAAAAATAAAATAAAAATAAAACTCAACTAAAATTAAACCTAAACCTAAAAAAAAAATGAAACCTAAAAAAAACTTAAAATTGAAATATAAATAAAACTCAACAAAAAAATAAATTTAAACATAAACCTAAATCGAAAAAATAAACAAAAATAAATATACTAAACTAAATAGAAATAAAATATAAACCAAATAAAATAAAAATAAAATAAACTAAAATAAATAAAAAATAAATTAGACCTAAAATAAAAATAAATAAATCCTAAACCCAAAACCCTAAATAAAACTAACTAAACCTAAATAAACCTAAACTCTAAAACCAAAACCCTAAATCATAAACCTTAATCCCTAATAAGAAACTAATAAAGCGAACTAAACTAACTAAAATTAAAACTAAGAAATAATAAACTAAAACTAATAAACTAATAATAAATAAAAACTAATTATAATCTGAAACAAAACTAATAAAACTAACTAAACTAAACTAACTAAATAATAACTAAGAAACTAATAAACTAATAACTAACTAAACTAATAAACAAACTAATAACTAAATTAAACAAAAAAACCCCACTAATAAACTATAAAAAATAAACTAAACTAATAAAACTAAAAACTAAAACTAAACCTAAAAATAAAACTAAACTAATAAACTAAATCATTAAACTTTAATAAATAACTAAAATAAACCTAAACCTAAACATAACTAACCAATAAATAAATAAACTAATAATAAAATAAAAAACTAAACTAATAACTAAACTAATAAACCTAAAACAAATAAAATAAAAAAAATAAACCAATAAATAATTAATAAAAATAATAATAAACAATTAATAACCAAAAACTAATAAAAACTAAAATAATAAACTAATGAACTGTTATCCTAATAATAAAAACTAAATATAAACTAAAACAAATAATAAATTAAAAAAAACTAATAAACTAAAACTAATAAAAATAAAATAACACTAAACTAAACTAATAATAAAATAAATAAAAGAAAATTAATAACTAAACTAATAAAAAAATATTAAACTAAACTAATAAACTAATAATAAATAAAACCAAAATAAATATACTAAATCTAATACTAACAAACTAAGAAACTAACTCATAATAATAAACAAATAACCTAATAAATAATAAATAATAAATAAACTATAGTAAAACTAACATTACCTAAAAAGCACTAAATAATAATAAAACCTAATATCATAAAAACTAAGACCTAAACTAAATAAATAAACCTAAACTTAAACCAAAACCTAAACATAAAACCAAAAATAAAACTAAAAAAATAAACTAAATAAATAAACTACACCTAAACCTAAACTAAACTAGATAATAAACTAAACTAAAAATAAATCTAAAATAAATATAAACCTAAACCTAAACCCTAAGATAAAATAAACATAAACCCTAAACCTACCCTAAATAAAATAAACTTAAACCTAAACCTAAATAATGTGAGTCACTATAGAACCTAAGAGGGGGGTGAATTGGGTGATATTAAAAGTTTTAAAACTTAAATCTTAAATTATAATTTTAGTAGAAAATTAATTTTGATTTTATAATGATGATACAATTCTTAATGCAAAAAAATAAAACAAGAAAAGAAAGACAGGCACAATTTTTATGTGGTTCAAACCAAACACCAAACCGCCTACCACGTAGCCACCCCTGCTAGGAATCCACTAAATGCAAAAAAATAGTTACAAATAGTACTCTCCTATAATGATAACAAACAATATGTACTCTCTAGAAAGTAATAACCCAAATAAATTTTACAAAAAAAAAAAAATACAAAATAATAAATTTTAATAAAATAAATCTCTCACAAATATACCAAGCGTCAATGATCTCACAACTTATAAATGATCACTTACAACTTAAAATTTTGGCAAGATAATATGCTCACATAATATTGAAATAAATATCTTAAAGTGATCTTATTAAGATGTTTAAAAATGATTTCAAAATAATTTCACAATATTATTTTACACAATAAAATAAATTTCATCAAGGAATAATTTATTTTATTTTTCCAAAATGATTCTTTCAATTAATGCTAATGATCACAAAGTACTTAAATAAAATTAGTATATGATAGATCAAGTATGCTAGTAAGTTTTTAATTAAAGAGAGATCTAGAAATATAAAAAAATAATTTCAGCACAATAATTTATTTAAATGCTTAAAATATACTTCTAAAATAGATCTAAGAATAAATGATCTTTCAAAATAAAACTAATTAAGAAATATTTCAAGAAACCAAAAGAAATTTGTAGGAAGTTAAAATTTCAACAAGTTGAAATAGATCCTACAAACTATCACAAGAGTTTTTCACAAAAAAAAATGATTGAGAAACTTTCATGTGAAAATAATGTCCAAAGACTAATCCACCAAAAGTATAAATTAAAAGAATAAATAGATGGTGAAAATAGTATGAACAACTAAAAGGATTAAGATCAAGAAAACAAACTCAAGTAATTTGAGAAGGCTTGCTTAGTTGAAGATGTTGAAGCTTCCAAACCAAGGATTTGATCTTGCAATATTTGGAGAACACTTGAAGAAATATCCAAGAGTTCTTTTTCTTAGATTTGCTGGAGGGATTTTGAATTTTGAATGAGGAATGCTTTCATGAAGAGAATGAGGGCTATTTATAGCAAGAAGGTCATTTTTTAAAAAATATATCATAAACATCATGTTATCATCTAATAATTTAATATTCAATAAAAATATAATTTATATTAAATAAATATTAAATTTAGCCAAAAATATGTATTCACATGGTTAAGTCAAAAATAATCAAATATGGCTCTTAATATATTCAAAGCATGTAGCATGCATTCATTATTAAAAAACTAGCTAATATTTAGAAAAGTCATAATAAATTCAATTTTAATCAAAGTGGGTCATGTAACCTCTTCAAATTAAAGGAAAAAATCCAAGGAACCGTTGGAGATGAAATGATATAATTCTTTGATTAGAAAAAATGACTTTGGCTAAAATACAAAATTTTATATTTTTGTTAATTTTGACATATGATATTTAAATATTATGATATAATTTATATATAATCATAAATATGTTAGTTATCATATAACCAAAATTAAATTAAAATATTTAATTATATTAAGTAAATAAAATAATTATACTTAATAGTTTTATCATTTATTATTTTGACAAATTTAATGCTATGTATGAAACATATAATTGAATGTTAGATAAAGATTTATATAAATTAACCAAAAATAATATGTTAAGTTGAGCAAATTGATTCATGCCAATGAACTCATATGAATAGTCATATAACCCAAAATATTGTATCTTGAGCTTCACATTATCCTTTCATTCTTCTACTTTGCAATTTCCTCAAACATATTATGAGATGTATTGGATATGTAATTAGCAAATTGATATATCAAAACACATAAAACATTCATTAGAACATCCAAGCATTTGTTTGTTATCATCAAAATTGATCGAATTGAACATGAGGCTAATTAAGCCAACAATCTCCCCTTTTGATGATGACAAACTAATGTTGGTATTGATTTTGATGAAGGTGCAAATTGACCTTTCATCATAGTTTTTTTGAAAAAAAATTCAAAAAAAATTTATGCATAAGAGATGAATAATGTTGCTCCCCTAAATGTATGCTTGAAATAAACTTAATACTAACATTTTACTCTTCTCCCCTTTTGACAACATCAAAAGTGAGAACAAACTACATAAATATTAGGATCTAACATTCCAAGCATGCATCTTAAAGTATAAAAATGTTCTTCCGTAATGGTTTTGTAAAATATCTACAATTTGTAAATCGGTACTAATAAAATTAATATTAACATCGCCTTTCAAAACATGATACCTAATAAAATGATGTCTAATTTCTATATGCTTGGTTCGAGTGGATAGATTTTAGTCAAACTAATAGCACTAGTATTGTCACTAAACTAGAATGTGATCTTGCTTAATACCAAAATCTTAATTGTTGCTTTAACCAAAGGACCGAGCAACACAACTATGCATGTACTAAAGAAGTGGATAAAGCTACATAATTTTGTTTCTAGATGACCAAGACACAAGTGATGATCCTAAAAATGACATGTGCCGATTTTTTCTATCTACTTTGCATCTGCAAAATTAGCATCGAATAAGCAACCAAATCACATGATAAAGAATTTTAGATACCATAAACCTAACCTAATAGTGCCTATCAAATATCGAAAGATACTTTGACTATTAAATGAGATTCTTTCGGTTGGCTGAAAATGAGCACAAACAAACAACAAACATAAATATCAGGCCTACTAGCAGTAAGGTATAAAAGTGAACCTATCATACTCCTATAAAGTTTTTGATCAACATATTTTCCTAATTCATCTAAATCCAATTTTATAGATGGGCTCATAGGAGTTTTACTAGATTTAAATCTTTTCATGTCAAACCTCTCAAGCAATTCATTTGTATACTTGTTTGATAGATGAATGTGCCATTTTCTTGTTGCTTCACTTGAAGACCTAAGAAAAATTAAGTTCTCCCATCATACTCATTTCAAACTCTTTAGACATCAAAGATGAGAACTCATCCACATAAAGATTCATTTGTACTTCCAAATAATATATCATCTACATACACTTGTACCACATAATCAAATCATCATCTATGCTCAAGGAATAAGGTGGTATCTACTCTACCCTTTCTAAATCCATGATCTATCAAAAGTTACTTAACCTATCATACCAAGCACGAGGAGCCTTTTTAAACCATATATTTTCTTTAATTTATACACATGATTTGGAAAATCAAGGCTCTCAAATCCGTGGTTGCTCTACAAATACATTTGGTCAATAAATCCATTCAAAAATGCACTTTGACATCCATTTGAAAAAGTTTAAAATTTCTAAAATAAGCATAAGCAAGGAGTAACCTAATAGCTTCTAGTCTTGCTACTGCAAAAGATTCTTCAAAATCTATACCTTCAACTGTGTACCTTGTGCAACTAACCTAGCTTTATTTCTAACAATACAACCTAAATCATCTAGCTTATTCCTAAAGACCATTTTGTTCCAATGACATTTTGATCTTGGGGTCTTGGGACTAATTCCCAAACATCATTTCTTACAAATTGATTCAACTCCTCTTCCATAGCAATAATCCAAAAATTATCATTTAATGCTTCTTCTAAATTTTTAGGTTCAACCTCAGATAAGAATGCTGAATGATCTACAACTTCTCTACTATGTCTTCTAGTCATAACTCCTTTGAAGGATCTCCTATAATTAGTTCCTTTGGATGATTTTATTATATTTCCATTCTTTAGGCAATGAATCATCCATTATTATCTTCTAAAGATATTTTCTTAAAGTTATCAATCTCTTCATCAATCACTTCATTTCTAATAGGATCAATCAAATTTTCATCAAAATAACATGTATTGATTCTTCTACAATCATTTTTCTCTTATTGAAAACTCTATAAGCTCTACTAGAAAGAGAGTATCCTAAGAAAATACCATCATCTGAATTGCAATCAAACTTACCTAAATGATCTTTTCCATTATTCAAAATAAAGCATTTACATCCAAATACATGAAAGTGTTCAATCTTAGGCTTCTTTCCAAAAAACAATTCATAGGGTGTCTTCTTCAAAATTGGTCTAAAATAGATCCTATTCATCATATAACATGTATTTACTACCAAAAAATATTTTGGCAATTTATACTCATCAAGCATAGATCTACTTAATTCAATTAATATTCTATTTTTTCTCTCTACTACTCCATTTTGTTGGGGAGTTCTAGGTGAAAAATTATGTCTAATCCCATGTTCATCACAATAATCCTCAAATAATTTATTTTCAAATTCCACCATGATTAGTTTGAACCCTTTTAATCAAAAGGCCTTGTTCTCTTTGAATATATTTAGAAAACTTTCTAAACTCACCAAAAACATCATCCTTGTAAGTTACAACAAAAACCCAAGTATATCTAGAGAAATCATCAACAATCACAAAACCATAATTTTTTCCACCTAAGCAAGTGGTGCTAATAGATGGAAAATAAATCCATGCAATTCTAGAGGTCTAGAAGTAGAAACAATATTTTACTTTTAAATGAGCTTCTAGAATGCTTACCATGAATACATGCATCACAAACATAGTTTGAATGAAAATTTAATTTAGGCAATCCAACTACTAAATCAAGTTTAGCAATTTTATTAAGTGTGTGCATGTTAATATGACATAGTCTCCTATGCCATATATATCATCATGAGTGCTTTAAAAAAAAGTAAATTCAAATTCACTATCTAAATCAATGACATAAATATTTTTATCTTTGTCCTACTAACAAAACATTTTCATTATTTTTATAATGCAAATATGATGCATGGAATACTACATTTAAAAATTTATCACATAATTGACTAATAGAAATTAAATTATGTTTTAATCCTTCTACTAGAAAAACTTTATCTAAAGAGATAGAATTCTTTCAAATATAATCGATGCCAATGATCTTTCCCTTTCCATTATCTCCATATGTAACAAATCCTCCATCACTTGATTCTAAAGTTGTGAATTTATCTTTATCTCCCATCATGTCTTGAACATCCACTCCCAAGTACCACATGCCTTCTTTGATTTTTCTTTGAAGGCATTCCTACAAAAGAAACTCACATAATCTTTGGAACCCAAACATGTTTGGGTCCACATTCTAAATTTGAAGCAAGATATCTAGCATGGTTTTGTGTAGTGCTTGTACCTTTTGGTACCATACATAAGATGATTGCTTAGTTTTGTAATTTATGCATAGCAATCAAATGAAATATGCCCTTTTCTATCATAGTTGCACCAAACATTAGTGTTTGCATGACTTAGCACGATAATTATAAGGTATATGTGGGATGTGTATGATGCAAATAATTTTATTAAATGTTTTTCTTGATGAAGTATTATAATGAACTTGTGATTTCAAACATAATTCTAATCTTGCTTTTAATAAGATATTCTCTCTTTCAAGTTTACATACAAGTACAAAATAATTTAACAAAGAAGTATTTTTACTTTTTAAATTATCACATTCATTTTTTTAAATCACAAAAATGCATATATAAATTTTTATGTTCTTTATAATTTTTTATATTCAATAACTAAATCATTAAAAGCATCATCTAATTCATCATAAGATATATCATTACATACCTCTTGAGAATCTAAGTCGATTCTCCATTTGCCATAAGACATATGTTGACCTCTTCATCGATGAGTACTCTGATTCATTTGAATCAGGTACTTGATTCATTTGAATCTGGATTATTATAAAGCCATCTTCTTCTTCTTATGGTACTTTTTCTCCTTCATATTTTTCTTCTTTTCACATCAATCTCTTTCTTCTTTGATTCAAAAGTTGGAAAATCACCTCTTATGTGTCAGCTTTTTACAATGGTATAAATGATCCCCTCACCTAGGAAATTTTTAGTTTGAAATTTATAGTTTTAGAATTTTTATACCTTTCATTATTTTTCCTTAGCAAGTTCCCAAGCCTTTTGGATAGCATGACCACCTCATCACTATCACCATCCGAGCTTGAGGTGTTATGCTCATCACTGTCATCAACTTGTAATGCAATGGCTTTTCCTTTGTCCTTCCCCCTTTTTGTTGAGTTATCCATCTTATCCCTTTGAGCAATAACCAATTCATTTGCAATCAAAGAACCCAAAAGCTGATCAAGTGGATAAGAAGATAAATCTTTAGCTTCACTAATAGCTATTACTTTAGCTTCCCATTCTTTGGAAGACATCTAAGAATCTTATAGACTAAGTCTTGATTCCTATATGTTTTCCAAGAGAATGCAATGTGTTAATTATTTTCATGAATCTAGTATACATATCGAAATAGATTGGAGACATAACTCATATTCATGAACAAGTCTATTTATGTGAGCATCTTTAACTTCACTAGTTCCTTCATAAGTTATAATAAGTTTATCCCATATTTCTTTTTGTACTTAACATAGAAATTTTCATGTAATCATCGGTAATAAAGCACAATGTAAAGTATTACAAGCCAGCATTTAATTCATCAAGTTCTCTTTCATTCTGAGACCATTCCTCAAAAGGTTTTCTACTTTAATTCCATTTACTTCTCTGTGGGTGTATGATATTGATGTGTCAACATATACCACATGCGTGCATCTTGACCTCTTAAAATATACTAATTCTATTTTTCCAATAATCAAATGGTACACTATCTAAAAGTGGAGGTCTATGAGTGGATTGTCCCTCTGTAACCCTTTGGAAACCTTGTGCCATGAAAAGATCTACTCTTGGATGTTAAGCCAATAAAAGAGCCTAGCTCGATCTTATGAGTCACTATAGAACCCAAGGGGTGAATTGGGTGATATTAAAATTTTAAAACTTAAATCTTAAATTATAATTTTTTGTAGAAAATTAATTTTGATTTTATAATGAGATACAATTCTTAATGCAGAAAATAAAAATAAGAAAAAGAAAAATAGGCACACAATTTTTTTCGTGGTTGCCAAACCCCAAAAGCGGCCTATCCACGCCCACCACCCTGAGGAATCCATGAAAAAATAGCTTACAAATAGTACTCTCCTATAACAGTACAACCCCTACATAATATGTACTCTCACTGAAAGGGGCAAGTACAACCCAAAATAAATTTTCTGACACAAAAGAAAAATACAAAATAATAAATTTTGAAAATAAATCTCTCACAAATATACCAAAGTCAATGATCTCACAACTTATAAATGATCACTTACAACTTAAAATTTTGGCAAGATAATGCTCACTTAATATTGAAATAAATATCTTAAGTGATCTTACTAAGATGTTTAATAATGATTTCAAAATAATTTCACAATATTCTTTTACACAATAAGATAAATTTTAGCAAGGAATAATTTATTTTATTTTTCCAAAAAGATTCTTTCAATTAATGCTAATGATTACAAAGTACTTAAATAAAATGAGTATATGATAGATCTAAGTATGCTAGTAAGCTTTTAATTAAATAGAGAGATCTAGTAAATATAAAAATAATTTTAGCACAATAATTTATTTTTAAATGCTTAAAAATATACTTCTGAAATAGATCTAAGATTAAATGATCTTTCAAAATAAGACTAATGAAGAAATATTTCAAGAAACCAAAATATATTTGTAGGAAGTTAAAATTTTCAACAAGTTGAAATAGATCCTACAAACTATCACAAGAGTTTATCACAAAAAAATGATTGAGAAACTTTGATGTGAAAAATAATGTCCAAAGACTAATCCACCAAAAAGTATAAATTGGAAAGAATAAATAGATGGTGAAAATAGCATGAACAACTAAGAGGATTAAAATCAAGAAAACAAACTCAAGTAATTTGAGAAGGCATGCTTAGTTGAAGATGTTGAAAGCTTCCAAACCAAGGATTTGATCTTGCAATATTTGGAGAACACTTGGAAGAAAAATCGAGTTTTCTCTTAGATTTCTTTGGAGGGATTTTGAATTTGAATGAGGAATACTTTCATGAAGAGAATGAGGGCTATTTATAGGCAAGATCATATTTTAAAATATATCATGCAAACCTCATGTTATCATCTAATAATTTAATATTCAATAAAAATATAATTTATATTAAATAAATATTAAATTTAGCGACCAAAATTTGGCTATTCACATGGGTAAGTCAAAAGTAATCAAATATGGCTCTTAATATATTCAAAGCATGTAGCAAGCATTCATTATAAAAATCAGATAATGTTTAGAAAATCATAATAAATTCAATTTTAATCAAAAGTGGGTCATGTAACCTCTTAAATTAAAGGAAAAAAATCCAAAGAATCCGTTGGAGATGAAATCAGATATGAATTCTTTGATTAGAAAATGACTTTGGCTAAAATACAAAATTTTATATATTTTTGTTAATTTTGACATGTGACATTTAAAAATTATGATATAATTTATATATAATCATAAATATGTTAGTTATCTTATAATTAGCAAATTAAATTAAAATACTTAATTATATTAAGTAAATAAAATAATTATACTTAATAGTTTTTATGTTTATTACTTTTGACAAATTTAAAGCTATAGCATGAAACATATAGTTGAATGTTAATTATAAAGATTTATATAAATTAACCTCATTAAAATAATAATATGTTAAGTTGTGAGCAAATTGATTCATGCCAATGAACTCATATGAATAGTCATATAACCTAAAATATTGTATCTTGAGCTTCACATTATCCTTTTCATTCTTATTCTTGCAATTTCCTCTACATATTATGAGATGTATTGGATATGTAATTAGCAATTGATATATCGAAACACATAAAAATATTCATTAGAACATCCAAGCATTTGTTTGTTATCATCAAAATTCGAATTGAACATGAGGCTAATTAAATAACAAATAAAACCTAAACCTAATTAAGTAAATAAAAAATAAATCTAAATAAACATGAA